>LRSR01006450.1:0-20719 GCA_001579985.1 Hypsibius dujardini | reverse complement strand
CGCCCTTGCAGCAGGAACAATTTTTTTTCAAAGCAAATTTTTTCTGACGACTCGTATTTTTAATCCACATGACATTCATGACTATTTCTTGCCGCAATTAAACTGAACCAATATTTGTAATGTTGTGAAAGTCCGACAGGAGGGTTTATTCTTCTAATGTACATGTAGTTCGGTTTTGAAATGAATGAGCCGAGTTACTGACCAAGTGGAGGGTGAGCCGAAATACAGACTTTGACTCATACGGAAAATGCAGTGAAAATCGACCAGTCAAATCCCAACGAGAACTTCTAACCTGATGTATGGGGCGTGACTCTGAATTCCTTCGCAGAGTCGTTACATGGTCATATGAATGAAGAGGACTACAGCAAGCAGGCTGAGGAGGACCGGCCAATGTATCACGGGCATATGAATGAAGAGCACATTAATCAGACGGAAGCTTCTGAAATTCTTCAGCCATTTCACCCAAAGATTAAATTCAGTAATTTGCTCCCAGTTACTAAATAATTGTCAAATAAAAAAGTTTGATAATTTTCTCTCATGACCAAGCGCGTAACGCTCGCTGAGGTGTGATGCTGACATTGCTGCCATTCACAGGGAGTACGACAATGACCCGATCGAAATTCTTTTGTTAGGCGAAAAATCGGATAACTCTACCAAGGTAATGGGCAATTGGCGCCTGGCTGTCGTCGTAACATAAACCACGTGCTCTGTTTCGCTGTAAACAAGTGCTCGAGTTTTTTCCCGTGTATGTGTGTGTATCTGCGTCTGGGTTCGTATCCATGTCTGTGTACGTATTTCCCTACGGACAACTCTCAGACTAGATTCCAGGCTGAACACTGTAATAAGCCTGTAAAAGGGCTGGATCAGACTGCTTCTAAGCTGGATGCTCCCAGCCTGTCTTTTCATCGCAAGGTAGCCTAAAATACAGGCTATATTTTGGAATTTTTTCCGTCCCGTGCAAGACACCTCTCTTGAAAGTTTCCAACTGACGCGGGTGATTAGTTCCGTGTGCAAACCGCGTGGCTTGAAACACAGCTACAACTTACCAGCACTCTTCAACGCTTCCCGCGTGTCTTCCATTTTTATTTTGCCTTCCTTGGACACATCGAATGAAGCAAACGCCGTCTGATTGATGAGAGCAAAGAAAAGCTCAGTGAAAACGGGAAGCCACAAACCTTTGCGTGGCTATACATTTCAGTGTACCTTCCACTTCTTGACGGAGGTCCAGAGTTTTGAACTCCTGCAAGCCGAGCCTGCCTGAGATCGATGTCCGACATGGTCACCATGCATCGAATCGTCTCAGAGCTGAATCCTCTGAAGCTGAAAGCTGCCGGGGGGGGGGTAAAAAGAAATTTGGAACATTCAAAAACTTGATGGTATTGTCGCGTCTGCTGATCCGTTAACGCCCGGACCGCAAAACAAGGCCTTCTTGCCGTTATTATACCCTTGTATTACCCTTCCGGGTCTGGTCATCTCCCACTTTTATTAGTATACAGGTAGTTTCGTACTGTACTGTACTGGAGTGAGCTCTAGTTTATTTGTGAGCATTACTGTACTCTGTCTTGTTTAGACAGCTCTGACATATTTATGAGCGCTTCTCTACTCTGTCTTGGTGGGTGTTTACGTCGATGTGACCATTGGCCATTTTATACATTGTACACGTACATGTGCATGTACATTCCCGTAGCGCTTATATAAGCTCACGAGTTGCTGTTGTGGAGTGATCAGTTCGCAAAGCTTCAGTTTTCTGTTCTTACGTCTTAGTAATATACAAGCGTTCTCCGTCCATTACTCTACTATTATAATAGGGCGACTTGATAAGCCTGGTTAGCTACCGCGTCAGTGTCATATCTAGACAAACACAGGTTCAAGAAGTGCACAGGCATAGACAAAATAGAGGCCAGACACAGACATCAATTCAGATATAGACCATGACTAGGCACTCAAAAGCGTTATTCACCTGAAGCCATCGTCACGTGACTAAAGACACTTCTAGCTACAAATCAAAGAAATAGTTTTCTTTACGGTTGGAAGTATTTGCTCTTGTTTTCGGAATACCGCATCAACACGCAGGTGTTGCGGATCATCGCGCCGCAATACGGGCAAGAGGACCAAATGATTGTCTTCGGAGACTTCATCCTATGCGTTGTCCGGCTCCAGCGAATGAAAAATCAAGAAAAAAAAATAAAAAACGAAACACGTTCTCAATCTCAAAATGAACTGTTGAATTTTGCGAAACACATTTACAGACGTAGTCAAATCGCGAGAGGGGTTGTCCCTCAAGACGGCCATGTTCGCCCTGGAGGATTAGATAGCCAACACCATGTATGTGTAGCAATCGATTACATATGCACTGTAGCCTCGACTAGGCAAAAAGGGTCACATATATTGAGCCTGCAGTTTTGTTGTACTTGTCCGTCTGTTTATCCTATTCTACTTGAATATTTATCACGGTGGCGGCCCCTTGGAAGCAAGATATTTATCAGTTCATTTGAAAGTAATGGTCCTCCATTTTTAGAAATTCGAATTGGAAAGTTAGAACAAATTGCTGTGTTAGTAATATTTAGAAGCACCCTTACGCTTCTTAAATAACAAATTAACATGCTTTTGTTTATCCGGTTCTTACAGCATCAATAGTAATGACCCTCACTTGCAAAATAAAAGCAGCCCACCATTTTCTTTCACGTGGCGAGAACCTAGCAATTTGCTTAAATTTTTAGAGGCACTTTAAAATATATTTGGAAAGGACAAAAGTTATATAAATTTGTGGGCTACAACAAGTCTTTTACAATTATGTTAACAAGATCCCACGGGGGCGTTAGCACCCGAATTATTGACACCGTTAGTACAAGACTACTGATTACAAGTAAATGAAGACATAAAATCAATGAATCAAATTGCAAACTTCTTGATGCACTTCTTGCTGTTTTAAATTAAAAGACAAACATTTTTTAGTTTGGTAGCGATGGATGTCAGATATGATTTAATTTTATAATACTACGTTTTCAGCATCCCCTTGTTTTTAAGAACTTGAAAGTTTTTTCTGAGACAAGGAGAATAATTTCAATAATTTTGGTCTGAAAATTTAGCTCCACTCATCTAATTGAGAGAATGAAATGTGCCAATTTATTTGTCTAACGACGCTGGTTGTCTGTCTGGAACAACCCTTGCAATTGTCTGGTATGCCTGGTATGTCTGGAACAACCCTTGCAATTGACTCAACCAAAACTCACAAAACCACAATTTAAGAGCTGGACTGCTAATGAAATTCATAATGGATCCTTGACTGAAGAAACGTCGTTACTTTATCCATATGGCAAAACCAGCAGTTGTTAAATATATTTCCGGTGAAGGCGTGATTCAACCAAATCTTTCGAATTTTTTAATTTGAATGAGATGTGTGCAGGCTTAACTAATTGGCACAATAGAATGACTGAATGGAATAACAGATGTGCTTAACGATCCAAATCAAAACCTTGCCGTAGATGCGTCTGTGCAACGTTATACAGCGCGGGCCTCTTCGCTGGAAATACTTCCTTCCCGAAAATCTTTGAGAATTTAGAGCAATTTACATCAATGCTCTCTTGTTATATAATTCCTCCACAACCTTCTAGACTCTTCTATGCTCATATCAATTGGACCATGACGGTTGCTGTGTAATTCTTTTATGAAAAGGTGCTGCCGAGTGGGTTGCAACCTTCAGCCTAGTTGGCAAATAAAATGGTGCGCACTTAAAGAAGTATTTTCTGTAATAGGGCCGTTATGCGAAACACCGGCAGACGATAGCCCGGAATTGTGGAAAAAATGTGAGATAAATCAAGGGAGAGTACATGTGCTGTATTGAGGGCAACATGTAGACGATGCGCACCAAGATAGGGTAGCTTCTGAAATTCCCGGTAGCATGGACCATGTATGGTAACTCGGAGATGACCGCAGTCAGCAGGACGACCATACTCGCTCGGAGAGAGCCCCAGACAAAGTGAGCCACGATCATTGGTAGGGGCCTGCTGGCAGGATGGATAGCCTGGCTCCGTGTCTTGGCTCTCCACTGCCGGACCTTCGAGCGGACCGCCAGCATGACAATGTGCAGCTGACACAGCAAAAGCAGCGCGAGAATCACCGGCCCGAAGAAGGTCTTCCACACTAAACGACCGACGCCGTAGCCGGTGTCGATGGGTGATCGGTTGCAGAACACTTGGTAAGAGGACAGGTTGACCAATATCCCAGGCAAGGCGATGGCTACCGCGACGACCCAAGCCAAAGCCATGACCTGACGGACCATTTGTTTGGAGATTTGCGAGCGGTACGCGATGGCGAACTCAACCGACAGCCAGCAATCCACACTGATGCACAGCAGCGTCACCAGTGAAAGAGTATGAACAAATTCACAGCTGTGCCTGAAGAGGATGATCAAGGATGTGCTGACCTGGGGAAGGCCAAAACTGAAATGGGTCAATTATGCATCCTTTTTCCGTCACCCTAATTCTAAAGTTAACAAAATGCAAAAACAAATTTCGCCAAAAAAATTGTAGAACGCCATTTTCGATAAATTTAATGTTATAGATTACCACTACTTTGATATTGAAATAATTTAAAAATAGAGACATTTCTTTCTATCCCCTTTTGAATATCATATTTTTTCTAATTTCACCATCCCTATGCTAACACAGTCACTCCAGGGAAAAATCTGAACGAGGGATATCCCGGCAGCCACGATGCCAATGAGGAGGGGGTAGTAGGCCAGAGCGACGTGAAACAGCACGAATGGTTCCTTTTGCCGCCATAAATGGAAGATGATGAGGTTGAAGAGCTGTGCGGCCACGATGATGCCGTCCAGGATGAGGGGTACCCCGTTCAAGGCCATCCATTCCCTGCTCGTAAGAATGCAGTTCCCGCGGACGGGAATGGCATAATTGGTAGAAAAAGAAGATTCACTCAAGGCCGTATTATTAGGAAAATACTGGAGAGAGTCCGCCATAGCGGTGATGGAAAGAAGCTCTGATATACACTCGTTGTATGAGAGTTTTTCCCGTAAATTACACTGTCTGCATGCAGTCGCAATTCACATGCATTTCGGCTTGCTGGAAACCTTGACAAACGAAGGTCCCATTTAGGCAACTCACCGTCATATCGCCGTGGAACGGTTCGTTCCGATTGTTAGTGAAGCCAAATGTATTATTACTACTGCCACATCATATGTGTGCAGCTGCAGAAGGTGAGTTTGAAATCATTTCCGACGCAGCCGGAGATTCATAGCTTCATGAGTCCTGGTATGTGCGCTCCTATCGACGCTGCACGGATTAGTTTGTTCCAAGCGCAGTGTTGGGCAATTCAACTAAATATTCGAGTAAATTGATACTTGAATAAGATCATCTCATACTGTAGTAACTGCAGCGTGGGACTCAACTCAGCAATGAGTACTTGGCCCTGGCAAAAAAAATGACATCAATTCGAACCTCAATTGCAGTGGCGCGCCGAGGGGAAGGTGTTTTGTTGATCTAAAACCCCCTCGAAAGTAAAAAAGTGCCCCAAGGGTCCCCCATTAGAGAAAAACACTATGATTGAGAATTGTCATGCAATACTGCCCCCTTACGTTCTATCGGAAATATTTCGGATACAATAAAAAACACCCCCCCCCATAAACCAAAGCTCGGTGCGCCTCTGCTCAATTGAATTCCTTTATGGTTTGAGAAACGGTACCACATTACGTTACAATTTGGCGGTCTATCTTTTTGTCCATACCAAAATGAGTTCTTCATTGGATTCCAAAACTGGATGCAAGAACAGCTACAGTTATGGACCGAGTCGCACTTGGTTGAACAATCATCAGTCTTGCCCAAATGGGCATTATATAGAGAAAAAGTACATACAAATTTCAGAAATGTCCTATTCGAAATTACTGCTTCTTTAGTATACTTTTCCAGGACTAATTATTTAATGTTCAAATATAAGGAACAGAAGACCCATTCGTTAAAATCGTTCGACCTATAACAGAGCAGCGATCAGTTCCAATGGTAAAATACTCGTATAAATAAGTAAATTGATTAAACGCGGGTTCACCCGGTGCATTCGTGTACGAGTTAAATCGAAAAACCATAACTGACGCCATGCTACTCGAAAAGTGCGTTTAATATCCGCTAATTCACACATGAGAGAGCTCGTAATACGATGGATTGTTTTGGTGGTTGTGGCTTTGGGAGAGATTCAGCAACGCTGAGTGGCGATGTTGCTGGACGGCTTCCTGGACGGCGGCCGCGTTGCTCATGGGGTAAATGGTGCCCTCGGGGAGAGCACGACCGGTCAGCACCAACCGATGAGCTTCAAGCTGGTCTCGAAACGGCGTTGTGTTGCTGCTGCTGCTGCTGTTACGACCGATCACATTCAGGCCTTCCGTCGAGGACTCCGGCGAGGCTAGGGGAACACGTGCTGGAGACTGGAAGTAGTCAGGATGGACCTTGGCATTGGTGATGGTCAACGGTTGAGACAAGCGTTGACCACGTTGGAATGTGGACATTTCGTAGGGTGGGGCGATGACGATTTGAGGAGAAATGGAACGCGGACGGACGGACTGGTGGGTGAGGGTGGTGGTTGAGAAGGGTACGGGAGGGGCCGGTGCGGGCGCGACAGGACGTGAGGCTTGACCGGAGTACTGTGTGACGGAAACGATCGGTTGAAAGGAGACTAACGATGATTGAAAATGGCAGATAAATAGGCCAACCGACCGACAGGCAGACCGGCATACGAACAAACGGACGGACGGAGGGACGGACCGAGTGGCCGAAAAACGGACGGACGGGCGGAGGGACGGACGGATAGACAGACTAACCGACAGATAGACGGATAGACCGAGAAACAGACAAGCCGCCTAACCGACAGGCAGAGAGAGTCTGAGAGACAAAACGACGGAAAAATGAGAGAGAAAGATGGTCGGATGAACAGCGTGTGAGAAATCAAGTTACGGGTAGTTGGAAAGATGGACAGGTGAAAAAGACCGATAGACCAACAGAGCGAGAGATTGACAGACGTAGGGTAAAAAAACCTCAGCGTACACACAGGCAACCGTCATCTCCATAGGCATGGGAGCCGTGTTCGGTATGATTAAGGCACTGCTTACTCGGTTCGGCTGGATTCCATTGGTATTTACTTCACCAGAGGGAGCAGCCGGGATTTCATTGGATTGCAGTGTGTTCTCCATGGCTGGATGGGCATCTTGAAGATGACCGTTTGTGGCGGTTGAGTTGAGCGTCGGCCTGGGAAGTTTGTTCTCGTATCGCGAGACAGACATCTTGGCGTGTCGTTTGCCGCTTCTGATCTTGGTTGACTTAGTGGGTCTATACCACAGGTACCAAGCCAGTAATCAGAAACAAAACCTATCTAAGTGCTCTCCGTCAAGCATGTCTGATGTCTGAGCCTGTGCCTGTTAATTTGTCTGCTCTGTCTGACATCTTTGCCGGCCTCAACTGTCTATGCCCAGTCGTGGTTGCTGGGCTGTCTGTCTGGGTCCATGTCTTTGCTTGTGCCTGTGTCTGCACACCCACTCGTGTGACTGCCTGCATGTCTGTTTGTTGGGTCCTCATTGAGTCATGTCTGGAGATGGGAGCAAAAACGCTTTGAAACTGAAGCTCCAATGGAATTTGAATTTCTTACCGCGTTTTCAGCAGAATCAGGGCGATAGTCAGCGCAATCATCGCCAAGGCAAAGAGGCCAATCAGGGCGTAGATGCCAATCCACAGCACTATACCGGAAGAAAAAATACCTTCACACTATTCCAGACAATTCACCAGGCACGATTGTTTAGGGCACTTTCAAGCAAGACATTCTCTGAAACTTCCAGTTACGACACATTCAGGCAGAACTTCAGAAACAGCGGTTTTAGGTAATTGCAGACCAAAAATGTCTGCCAACAGACTTTCAGTAAGAAGGCAAGACTTTCAGGCAAAGCCTTCAAGCAGACATGCCTGAGACGACAAAGAGAGAGTCGATTTCCGCAATGCACTAAACATTATGTTGAGACTCATTCGACACTTACGAGTTCGCCGCCGTTCCGTCGCGTCCAGATAAGCCAGCGCCGCCCGATGGTCAAACCGACAGCTCCATTCGTCGTGACGAACATGAAAAGCCAGACACTGACAAGAAAAGTTCCCCGCCAGCATCCAGTAGACACACTGCGTCGTGGCAAGGTCGCAATTGTGCTGACCCTCAGGACAGTAATCAAACTCTATCAATTCCGCCTGGCTGTCTGTGACTGTCTGCTCATCATCACTACCACTTCCAGGCAGCACTTCAACGCGTCGATCCAAAGAATCGGTACCGTTGAAGTCCGGTATCGTCTCCCGCGTCACTGACGCAGGCGTTGAAGTTAGATTCGCATCATTCGTGTCTGGAAGGGACCAGTCGGTACTGTCAAAGTCTCTGTCCGAGTCCGAGGCGTTGGTCGGTTGCAGATCGATTCGTAAAACAGGAATCTGGAAGGAATCCGCCAAGGCAGATGAATGGTTTGTAGTGTTGTTGCCTGGCTGAAGGGTTGTCTGAGCGGGATGGCTGTCGTTGTCTTGGATTGCTGATGGTATGGAGATGATGGATGCAGAGGTGGACCATTCATAGATATGCGGTGCTGCGAATCCTGAGCCGTCCACGTCCTCTCCGATTGACGTAAAATCTGCTGATGGACAAAAGATTAACACGAAATGTACACAAATACGGTGCAGCATTGTGGTAGAAACATTATAAAGAAAAAACTCTTATAGTACATCATTACAGACACAGGCACAGACATATACAACCACACGGACACAGACACCGAAAGAGAGACAAGCAGAACTATAGACATCGGAATCGACGAAGATACAGACACAGACATGGAGGTAAACAGAGGCACAGACACAGCGCATAAACACAGATACAGTCACGGACACAGTCACGGACACAGACACAGGCACAGGCTTAGGCAGAGGCGCAGACACAGGCACAGACCCAGACAAGTGCAGATGCATAAGATCTTTACACAATTACATTTTATATCTCACAAAGACACAAACAAGATATAAATTGCAGCCACAGGCGCATTTTACAGACACCTCAAACATCACATCAAATGCATACCGGTCATCTGCAAACCCACCCCAGACTAAAGATCAATCCGTTAACACTGCCCCACAAGTATCAGATATCAAAGCAAACGAGCGAAAGCCAGGGCGACGTACAGAAACTTACAAAAAGGAGTCCCGTCAGGGGGAGAGGGTTTGGCACCTTCATAGTCACCGACGGCATGATTTACCGGCATGCCCGTCTGTGTCCCTTCCTCAGCGGTGACGCTGACGCCGGTAGTAGTGACACCCAACCCACCACCTTCACTATCCCCCGCCACAGGCACTACTAGGTCATTCATCTCCAAGTCATGCAGAGTCGGGGACGAACTCGCCTGATTCGCCTCTTCACAATCCACGCCATTTTTCTGGATCGACGTCAAGCACAGGCAAAAGAGGACGGCAAATCTGCCGGTAAGCCGTAGCATAATGGAAGCCACCAACAGGTCCAACACAGAGACAAGTGATAATTCCTTGGTTTATTATCCGCTATTTCCGCAATTTAGAATATCAATTAAAAATTACTCTCTTCAGTATAAATTATATATACATAATATAGTTATAGGAGAAGGCGTCGAGATACCACCGGGTAATGGAAATACGACGGGGATTATAAAGCGGCATAAATGTCCTGAGTTGTGAATGCTTCTGGAAACACTTTTTAGCAGCAACACAAATGACGAGGAGGGATGTGAAAGAATAGTTCTCCGCAGGGAAAAATATTTGAGACGAGAGAAAAATGTCGTGATGTCTGAGACCTCGCAGTGGTGGTATAGTAAGTGCATCAAGACTGTTTTCGTGATTTCGTCAGTGCAAGTAGTGCTACCTTATCAGCCCCACAAAATACCATTCATCCATTTAATGGGAGTCATCGGATAAGGCCAGACGCCTGGAAAAAAGCGTGGGACCCGGCTCTTGCTTTGACTCTTACTGTTACTAGCAGTAAAGTGCATGCCAAGTCTCTGTAGTCTGCAGTTCGGCTTTACAGACAGACACCAGTTACTGCCGAGACCGAGACTGCGCTAGACACATCAGCAGGCTCCCGAGAATAATTCGCGCCGGAGGTTGTTGTGTTGGTTCTTATCTCATCCGATTGTCGGGTACGCGCTATGAGTAGACCGGTCATTCCCAAAGCGTGCCTTCGCGGCGCCGGTATGCGACATGTCTTGGCATATGCAAAGTATATGCCGTAGACAGACAGCCGTATATGTCTGTCTGTTTTTCTGTCTGTCTTTCTGTCTGTCTGTCTTTCTGTCTGTCTGTCTTTCTGTCTGTCTTTCTGTCTGTCTATGTCTGTCTGTATTTCTGTCTTTCTGTCTGTCTGTCTGTCTGCAAACTGTGGGAGTTTGTTACTGATATTTTTGCTGAGAAAGTTTCCAAAAACCAGATGGTCTTACGGGGTAGGAATGAAAACTGACAGAATCAATCACAGATGGCGCTGCTCATGCAATAATGAGTTACTATCATTATCAGCTCAATTTCAAAGTCTACAAACATTTAATCCAAACCATCAATCGAGAAATCAACTGTATGCAAATATTATGGCGTGAGCAGCGTCGTCTATGATTATTTTTGACAGTTTTTAAATCCTGAAAATGAAAAGATCATGCGGTTTTCGGAAACTTCTCTCGCCGAAAATGTCAGTGATTTGAACTACAGCGCGCATTACAGACAGCAGTGGAATGAAGATGTCGTATCAAAGAGAGTGGGTGAGATTCCTTTGTCAGTTCTCGTAACTATTGGTCGACTGCGTAAATGGGCGCGGTCAGTTTTGAACCGTCTCTTTCGGCTAATTCATCACGCTTACTTTGCAAGGCATTCCTGGAAATTTTACCACTCCAATATGTATAAGTATATCTGAGTATGCCTGAGTATACATCAATTTGGCGGTTCATTCTCTCCTTCTAAACTGACATTTCCCGTAGACGCGTGCAATTGATTAATCTTGCTCGTCGTTTCGAAGCACTCATATTCTTCGCCCGAAATTGAACTCCTCCTGCCGCCAGCGCGATCACATCCCCGTCAGGCTTTTTTAGGCTCCATTCTATCATCCTTTTAGCATTGCCTTTTTTGCATAGTTTTTATCCTCCACCCTCAGCGGTCACTCACCATCGATCGATCAATGGCAACTGCATCAACTCCGGGGAAGGGCACGACGGTGGAAAACATGACGATCCGCGAGGTGGAGGCCTTCGGCGGGACGCGAGTGATTAATCAGATCCAGGTGAAGCGGAAAGGCTTCCCCGACTGGATCTGGATCAACGTCGAGGACCTTGCGTACATCCCTAAGGGACCGGCTGGTGAGACTCCGGCGACGGCGACTCCTGCTCTGTTTACTTCATCATTATCATCAACATCATCAACATCAACATCATCATCATCAGTGGTTCGTGCACCACAGATGGCCCCACGAAATGCCGCGGCAGAAGTACCGGCTTCGAAGGCGTCGTCGTCCCGACCGGACGTTCAGGCATCACCGAGCAGCAGCGAAGGCTCCGCATTCGACACAGTCGCTTCCATTCTCCACGCGTCGTCTTCCTGCGGCAGCAACAGCAGTTTAGGTATGGCTATGAGACAGTCAAGCCAGGCAGACAGACATGAGGATAAACAGACCGACAGATAAACAGGCAACATACTACCGTGACAGACAGACATGAAGAGAGACAGGCAAGCAGACAGACATAAATACAAGCTGACAGGCAGACATGTAAGCACCCTAGACAGACAGGCAGATAGACAAGCAGCGAGACGGACGTCCAAACAAAACGACAGAAATGCAGATATATTACAGTAGGTACATTGGCAGGAGGAAAACGAATAGTCAGGAGGCAAACCAGCAGTCAGGCAGACATATCTTTTACAGCTGCCTAATTGTCTAGCTGTCTGTGTGTGAATACGGTATGTGGAATAGTGCCTTGTCTGGGTCCTCGTTGTTTATCTGGACGAATTTACCGGTTGTTTGTCTAAATCATTGAGGTATAATCCTGTGCGTACCTGAGTGTGTCCTTTGTGACTGATTGGGTTTGCCTGCGTGTGCTATTCATCCTCTCGGACCGACGATCATTGACTATGTTGGAATTTTTACGTTTCCGTTCAGGCGAATCCTCCTCCTTGGACACTCCGACCAAGAAGCGACGCGTCGCGCAGACACGAAAGTCCGACATGGGCTCAAGTCGACGATCCAAGGCCGAGATCGAAGGTCTGCATGTCTCAAGTCGAGTCAAATTGTCTGCTCACCAGCGATGGAAAAGAAACACTCAAACTATCTACCAGGACAAGTTGTTGGAAAACCAAAAGTGTGCTACTAAACGATCATTATTTCACTGTTTTTGTCGTCCTAATCTTTGAGGATTAAAACTTCTTTGAATAGACTTCTGTCAGATACGAAAAAAATAGTCACTAATTTCATCCCCAGATACGCAACCAAAATAATACGAAAAGTAGTTACCAATTAATAAATATATATATTAATATACATATTCATATGCAAACAAATATATCTTTTACTTACTACCTTATAATAAATTATTATTATTATTAATAGCTACCTACGCGCGAGGTCGTCGCCATTCTAGACAAGCTCCAACCAGTAGTGTCAAAGTGAGCCAGCAGCAGCGTCGTTCCTCCAACGACAGAGAGTCCGCCAAGCGAAAGGAGAGTATCGTTGCTGCAACAACCGGGCTCGACCGAGACGGTCTGGTTACACCCAGCCAGCGTCGCGTTCAGCCGATCCGCATGAGAAGCCTCTCCTTTACCGATGCGGATATCAGCATTGGAGAAGGAGGAAACGATACTCCAAAGGAAGTGGCGGCGAGTGCGGTCAAGGACACGCCCGTCGCCAGCACGCCCAATAAAAGCCCGTCCACTGAAGGTGAAAATTCCGTCTTGATGTGTATATTGGGATGTTTACATTTTTTTCCAGGTTCAATTTATTGCTTTACTTGTTTTTAATAACTTATTAAAGTAATGACTCAATTACTATCGAGTTTATTAGGTTTTCTTTTAACACAATTATATAATAATTAATTATTACCTAGAATTTCAAAAATCAATTATATTAGGACTGCGTGCAATAATGCAATTTTAAATATAAATTTATTTTAACAGGAGAATTACATAGTAAACCGCAAAAAGATTAGACCGGAGGGATTGATCATTTTTATTTGTCAAATTCAGAGAGCGGGAAGAAGACTGGACCTGCTGAGCCGGAAGTGTTTGAAGTGGAACGAATCTTGGGGTGCACACGAGTGGGTTCCCGCATCCACTACCTCGTCAAATGGCTTGGGTACGTGTAAATAGTAAGATGTAACCCTTTCTGCTCGAAAGAGTAAATTTTTCTCTCTGTTTAAAATATTCCAATTAATCAAATAAAATGTTAAAAAATTCGAATTTGGATTTTAATTTAAAATAATACATTTAATATTAATTCAAAATTAGATTTTAAATAAAATATATTGTTTTACTTGTTTAATGATTGCGAAAGCAAAAAATCAATTTTTATTTGTATTATTTAGAATATTTTTTGGTTCTGTGTTTTATTTTATATGCCGCAACTGTGGCTTTTTTCTTCACAAATACTTTGCTAAATTTTTTGCACAATTTTATTTCTATCCAATTTTGCCACGAATTTTGTTTTGATTTATTGAAATTAAACCACGCTATTGAAGCCAGTCGTTTACATTAATTGGGATTTTTTTGCAGATACGGCCCGGAGGAGAACTCGTGGGAGGACTGGAACTCGCTGAAGGGAGCTCGCGAATCCGTCGAAAAATTCGTCCAAATCCACGGGTACATACGACAAGATTGAGTACACTGAAGGGTCCGGAAAATAGGCACAAGGGGCGGGGCAGGGGGTGATCAATCACCCATCAATCAATCAATTAAACAATCGAACAATCAACCACCTGACCACCCCCTGCTCTGCCCCTTTTGCCCATTCCCCGGCCCCTCCAGTGTACTCAATCTTCTCGTTGATTGTACATCAAATAACCGCCGCGTCTTCCAACTGGCCTTTAAATTTCTTCATATTTTCAATCTTGGTTTGTTGTTTGAATTATGATAGGAAAACTAGCGCGGTGAAGCTAAAAGTCCTCTCAGCGGAGGGAATTGCCTGGGAGGCAACCTACAAGCACAAGTAGATCCTCAGCAGCGCATCAAACTCCTTTTGTTCCTTTCCTACATTTCTTTCTGCCTTTCTGTACTGATTACGATACGAAGTTCGTCTCTCGGATACTGCAGAAGAAAATGTCAGTTCACAGACAGGTTGTGTCAGTTTTGTTATTTTATGGTGAATTCTATTCCTGAAGCGAATCACAATGTAAAAAAATGTAATCAGCAGTGTGTGTGTGAGTGCTTCCAGCACGCTTCATGCGTGCCACACGTCCACAACCAAAACAATATGCAGAAGGAGAGAAAAAAACGCCACAACAATCGAAGAAGAAGAAGAACAGTCGCGGAAGTACAAAAAACAGCTGCTCAAAAAATGCATCGAAACAGGAATCGATATCGTCCGCAGACAAAGAAAAAAGGGTCAAAAAAGATCAAAATGTAAAACAAGTCAAGAGTCATTTCTCTCGTCACATCCATTAAAACTGTCGAAGAAAAAAAACATCACAATCAAAGGTCAGTCAAAAAAGGGTCTCCAAACACTCCGGCAAGGGTTTTTTGTGAGGGACATGCAGCACAACATTTGGTGCAAACAAAGACAGGGGGCGTGGAATCCAGGAAGAGGAAGAAAGAGGCCCTCATTTTCTCACGGCAAAATGTTCTCTCATTTCCTTCCTCAGTATATAACTAAATCTTTGGCCAGCAAAGGGGAACAACTCTCCAGGCATCCTGATCCTTCCAAAACAAGGACACAACCTTCATCATCTCCCGATCCAGACAAGCGTGGCAAAAAGTATCGTCCAACAAATCCCGCTGACTGGAAGCACAGAAACACTCGCGGACGAACGGACGGTCGGTTTCGGCGGAAGCAAAGAAACCGTTTGAGCTGTTGTTGTCGTGGGGATGGGAATGGTTGTCGTGACGCTGACGGGAGGCACGCTCGGAGGTTGGGGCGTGGTCGTGGAGATGGTCGTACTGTCAAACTCAAAATCCGGTGCGGGCGTGGAGATGACGTGGAGCTTGGCGCCCCGGTGGTGGGCGGGGGGCGGGGCCACGGTGGTCGTCACGTGGACGATGTGGATGACCGTGACGGGGTTGGCGGGGACGGGAGGCGGGGTACCGGAACCTTCGATGATGGCCGAGTCGTCCTCGTCCTCGTCGGTGATCTCCGGGTCGCGGTCACCGCTGCCGCTGCCGAGTTCGGAGGAGTCGGAGGCGTGGCCGTGGCTGGGACTGCTTCCCGTGCGGGAGTGCTCTTCCGTGTCGTCCTCGTCGTCGGACACTGTCAGCGAAAAAATATGGGAAAAACCTCCGTCAGAATAGGAAGATTGAGGTATAGGAAGATCGTTTGATCGTGCGCGTAATTTGTTGATTGAATTAAAAATTAAAAATATTTTTTTTTAAATTTAATTTTAAAATTAATGCGATGATTAATTAATTATAGTATATTGAACCTTTTTTTAATTGAAAATAGCAACAGCAATTTATGGGGCATTTTCGACCCTTTTCTGGTAGTTGCAATATCCTTTTTTTAGTCCATTTTTGTGAGGATCCGTTCGTCATAGAAACGGCAACTTGGATGTGGCGCACTTTTGTGGATGAGCAAAAGCGGCTTCTGGATTTATTCTTTTAGTATTCAGGGACAGAGATAAATAATGATAATTGAGAATGAAACCTGGTGATCTTATTCCCTCAGACTATCTCACCTGTTTCGATCCACTCGACGTCCATGCCGTTGTACGCCTGTTTGAGCTTCAACGTCACCAGTTTCAGCTGGTGCATCTGCTGGACGATGGCCGTGCTGGCGGTCGGCTTGGGCGAATCAGATTCCGCGCTTTTCGGCAGTCTCGCTGGCGCACCACCACCGGACGCGGCATCTTCCAATGCGGAAGACGCTGTCCTAAAATGGCAAAAAAAAAACATAAAAAACAAAAAATAAATAAAAAAAACAAAACAATTTCAAATGGTTCATTTTGAAGCCCGATTATCCTGAAAACAGAAGCTACTGATTAAAGTCAAAGAACTCTCACTTGTTACGTCGATTCTCACGATTCATCATTTCAGTCATTCTAATTTCAACATTTTCTCGCAACAATTTCTAGACTTTTTCCTTGGCCCATTCACTTGGATCATTACAAGCGTTCATAACTGATGTTTCAAATTCGTAAGTACATTGTATGTGGAACTTCCAAAAAGAAGAATAGGAATTAGAAAACGACTGTGAAAATATTAATGAAAAATCTCATTTTATTGGAATGATTATTTTTACTGCAAAAATGACAAAAGTACTTTTCTTTCTATTTCTATTTTCAGTTTAGCTTTTTTAGTTTCAAAATTGCCTCAACAGTCTCACGGCATACTTTTCACCTTCACTCGCACTCACTTGGATTTGGTCAATCCGTTCCAGCAGTCCTCCTGCAGGGGCGTTTTAAAAGTTTTCCCGTAGTCCGAGCAGAGATGCGCGGGCAAACCGCTCCAAAAATCCTTGCTCTGAATCAGCTTCTCTTTAATGTCCCGGCTGAGCTGTTCCAAGTTGACAGGACCACCGTGATTCGTTGCGGCAAGATCGCCGCCAGCTGCCGCGGAAGAGACGTTGTGGTTCCTCCGCGATGCTGGCGCGGCTCGTTTGGACAGTCTCGGTTTGCCACACTCCAAAAAAATCTGCAAAAGGAAATTGTTGCATGACATTTTATTTGTTTTCTTCATTGTCCCCGTAATTAAAATTAAATCAAATTAAATATTTAATTTTTAAATTAAACATAAATTTTTTTTGGCAAATCTTTTTCGTGTGGGCGTCATTTTTATATTAATATATCATATATAATATATTATAATTCACTGTTACAAATCGATCGCCCTGCATCTCAAGTATTTTTCAGCTTCGTAAAATGAAACAATTCCATCAGAAATGATCTGTCAAAGAATGCTGTTCATAGTCCGCGTGTTATTTGCCAGACCAAAAAAATGTCACATCCTCTTGCTGAATTTTTTACAGAACTTAACAGAGATGGAAAAGCCGGTTCCGGACTTTTTGCGTGTTACGTTTGAAACAAGTTCCGTTACCTTGTTGGAAATGTTTTGGCCCTGCTCCTGCAGATTCATAATGGCCTCTGAAATTTTGACGTCGATCGGTGTGATGACCGTTTCGATGTTGAAGGGACTTCTCAGCCGTTCCGCCAGCATTAAGAGCGCATCTGGAATGTCAAAGCAAAAATAAGGCCGATTAGAATAATCCCTCAAAACTAAATCACAAATGACGGTCTAAAAAGGGATTAAAATCGCTGTGAAACTTCAACAGGGAAACATTTTACTTTATCACTAAACGGCATAATCAGAGCGACGGTTGGACAGACTGGACACAACGGAACAGGGTCTTTTAACACGCCCGCCACCGGTTTAGCCTTTTAAGCACTCAGCAGAACGGAAGCTTGCTCAACCGGAAAATCCCGCAGATGGTTACTTTCGAAAATATGCCTCCATCTTGACAAGAGAATTGTTACACAAAGTTTTAGCGGACACTGAGGCTAGAATTTTCACCGAAATTCACGTTTTAGTGAAGGAGAAATCTCGAGGAAAAATTTTTTTATGACAGAACTCAAGAGCAAATACATAAAAATGAATTTGTAAAATGTAATGTAATATAAATGTAATGTAATGTAATGCAAGTAATGTAATGTAAATGTAATGTAATGCAAGTAATGTAATGTAAATGTAATGTAATGCAAGTAATGTAATGTAAGATAATATAATTTAATGTAATGTAATGTAATGCAAGTAATGTAATGTGATGTGATGTAATGTGTACCATGACTCAAAACTTAAAGAAGTAATCCAAACAAAGCAAAATCCCATTTCTATAAAAAGTTATGTCACAAAAAATCAGAACAAATAAAGAAAAACAGATCCGTAAGTTTAGTGCATAAAAGAATGCAGAAAAGTAACGAAAACAAATAAGTGTGATGTATTTTCGATAAATGCAGAGAAGTATAATATTAATAGTTGGTAGATACTTCCGTGAATACAAGAAAAAATAGTTAAAATGTAGAATGCATAGATATATCGAGAATAACCAGACAGATAAATACGATATATTTTGAGTAAATGTAAAGAGGTTTGATACAATTAAATGGAAAATAAGTCCTAATGTAAATAAAGAAAAGGTAATATATGCAAAATACAGTAAGCAGTCGGACAATAAAACTAGATATAATGTTTATCAGGTGATTGATCACTTCATTAAGGGTCTTTAATTACTTGAATTACCGTCTGAAAAAAGTTCAAACAGTGCCACACGATGGACAATTTATCGGTCGTAAACAGGTCGTTAGAACCTCTTTATCGGTCGACTTCAAAGCCCAATCGGTCGTAAAATTAGGCAAAGGAAGCGCCTGTCTGTGCCCCGGCACGAACTACCGACCCCGTACGGAATTTTCTCCTGACGGGTTAATTAACCTTCAAACTTCATTACCGATATACTGATTCCATTCGGATTCCATTTCGATGTGCTGGCCCAAGCAGGATTTCGTTACGCTCAGACAGTACGGCGTGCAGGGTTTTAAATCCATCATCCCACGACACTGCGGGCAGTACATCATCCTGGTTAGGGCGTGGCTGCACTGCTGTGTGATTGGCATCTGAAGAATGAGAAACCGTTAGTCCCTTAAGCGAATTGTCTTTCACTCTGTCTGTCTGCCTGTTTGTCTGTCTGCCTGTTTGTCTGTCTGCCTGTTTGTCTGTCTGTCTGTTCGTCTGTCTGTCTGTCTGTTCGTCTGTTTGTCTGTCTGTCTGTCTGTCTGTCTGTCTGTCTGTCTGTCTGTCTGTCTGGTCCTTTGTCCCTTACCTCAGACGCAGTCCTAGCAGTATCTCGCCCGATCGCCAGTGCCTGAACAAACGTCCTCGCCTCCACAAACGCCCTCCTCACGTGTTGACTCAACTTCTCCGCCACATCTCCGAAGGGTTTGACCTTATCCATATGCCGGCTGACACACTGCAGCTGGGTATTATCCAGCGTGTACTGCGCGTTCAGCAGGGCAAACATCTTCTTGAAGAGGTCCGAGAAGAAGGTGTTGATGGCGCTGTGGAGGTTGACGTGGCCGCGGTTGCCGCGGTAGTAGATCTCCAGCTTGTCGAACAGCTCCGTAAAGATGATGGCGTTCTTTTCGTACAACGGCCCGTACGTCCGGATGAACATCGTGTTGAGATTGTGCCGGGCATTTCTTATTAATTCCGTGAAGTAATCTAGGAGACGAAGAGAGAGAAAAAAGTCAGTCAACATAATAAATGAACAGTATTTTTTATTTTACGTTGTCGCTGTCACGCGTCTTTTTTGATTTCCTTGGATTTCCGGCGTGCAATTCTCAGCTCAGCTGCAATTCTATCAACGTCCCAATTAATGCCATGCCAATGTCCAACTTTCTACGCTCATTTTCACAACGTTTTTGTAATGCCATATTTTTAGATTTATAAAATATATGTTAATTACGCTTGCCGCTTGCCGAATTATGGAATTCTCACAGCGCGAAGTGCCAAAATTTCCAGCCATGAGGTCAGCTGTTAGTTCGCACGGATGAAGCCTATAATTTGCGGCTGATTAACCTCTTTTAAGCAGGCCCGATAAAGTTACGCAAACAGTTTATATCATCAGCTGCCTGTCTCAAAAAGCTGCTCCCTAAATTCCTGAACGCGTCGATTCGCATTATCCTCAAGTGAAGGCAGGCGAAAACAAAGCGCCGGCAAAACGCAGACACCTTTTGTGTGATGCGTCGTCGTCGTCGTCGTCGTTGACCGTCGCTTTTATCCGCATTGTTTCCATCTGTGCGTCAAATTGCAATTAACCCCGGCTCCGCAGACAAATCTCCCTTTAGCCCCTATTGTCCCGAGTCGTTTGAGGTTGTGATTGTTCTCCATCCAGACACAGGCACACAAAGCGAGGGAGTATTTTGCTAATGGCCTCGCCGTCATCACTCCAATGCCTGTCCCCTACTTCCCTCCTCACTTTTTTTCGTAAACGTTTGTTTGATCCGTGTATACATATGACAGATACACACAAAAAAGGGAGGCGAAAAGATAGCTCTCGAAGATTCCAGACAGACAGACAGACAGACAGACAGACAGACAGACATACCGCGGCAGCTCACCTTGCGCGGCACGTCTTTTGTTTCGAAGGCACTCGAACGGGGTGAATGAGAGCTGCTACTTCTTGCCTGTCTGTCTGGAGCCTGAATACTTGACTATGTAGGAGTCGTGTAGCTAGCTACTTTTAGGACTCAAAGAAGGGATTAATTTGCCCGATATCTTTTGCGTCCACCACGGACGGTGTGTCTGGATTGAATGTCATTCTTTGGGGCGTATGCTTGATTTACTTTGAGCAAGGCTAATTGGAAAGATCAAGACCACACCGGGGGATTTTCGGCGGAGTGGGGGAGTAGATCTGAGACTTTGGTCACTTGTTTATCTGTTTGTTTGTGTGTTTTTCTGTCGTTTCATCTGCCTGTCTGTCTTTTTGTCTGTCTGTCTGTCTGTCTGTC
>LRSR01006449.1:45646-66636 GCA_001579985.1 Hypsibius dujardini | reverse complement strand
TTATGAACTAATTACGCGTAGTATATTATTTTGCAGAGCAGTGTGAAATCGGCAAGTGGTTTTCATTATCAGTATTTTCAAACTTACTCTGAAAAAAAAACGTCTTAATTCCAATGATATTGGTAACATAAATGGCACCTCGTTTAGCCACTGCAGGAGCTAAAAAGGATTACAAGCTGCTTTGTGACGCACTACGGAACGGTATTTAAGATAAGTTAATGTAATCGTTGTTGATTGTACTTTGTAACCGTGCTTCAGTTATTGTTTTCGGAACGGAGAGACAATGGACTTTTCACCTTTTTCTATGACAGATTTCTATTGTGTTGCATGTAAACGCTGCATCTCCAAATCAGATCTATTATAGGTTTATCGGTAACCGTTAACGACGGCCACCAGGGGAGATTTAATTTTGATCCAAAAAGATTTTTTCCCTGTCACGCTTTGATTCCTTAGGAACAACTATTTTTCATTTTTGCGGATGACTCAGTTTAAAATTTCTGGCTTTTTCTTTGCATTTTAAATGTACTGCACTCCCAAAAATTAAGGAAACTTTAGAAAATTAGATTAGCATTACCTTTCCCATAATTGCAATTTGCACACATACACTGTATACGTTTTCTCATAATTCGCAGACTAAATTGTATAAATATGCACTGCGGTGTTTTTTTTCCAATGGTATATACGCCTTTATTGTATTGTATTTATCTATATTTATGCTGTTTTAGTTCATCTTTCCAGCAATGCAGAAATAGTTCACTTGTAGGGATGGCATAAACTGAAACTGATCCACTAACTGATATTTTGTATCAACCAAACATTAGTCTGGTTTTAGTCGAAATTAACTTAAGTTCCTTTAATTTTTCCCACTAACATTATTAGTTACTATCAATTTTAGTTTTGTTCTGTTAGTTCACCAAATCAGTAAAGTCAAAAAATTAGTTACTTAATACTTTAGTTAAGCTTTAGTTTGATTAAATTAAAATTTTAAAATTTGGTTTTGTCAAAAAATCCCCTATGGTTATTCGAACTCAAAAGTGTGCAATTTAATCCACGTTTTGAACGTTTGCGCGTACACTCAAAGTATAGCCATGCAATTAAATCATCTTTAACTTTACCTTTTGATGTTTCGCCTGCGACTTCCGCTGGAGCGAAAAGGCCGTCTGATAAATGCCCGCATAGAGAATCAACAGCACCACCAAGGTCGACCAAAAGTAGGAAAAAATCAGCACCACATTGAACGTCGGATTGCTCTTGATATACTGCGCATCACAGCTGCCCTCGGACATTCCCCTGCCGCCGACAAACGTGTCCCACCCAAGGTGGATGGGGAAGAAGATACTGGAAGGGATAATCCAGGTGGCGATGACCATAATCTGCACTTTCCGTTTGGCTCTCCAGTTGCGGTACTTGGCGGGGATCTTCACCGAGCAGAACCGATCCACCGTGATGAGCAAGACGTTGTATTGACTGACCAGGCAGACGGTGTAGTCCAGCGACAGCCACAGGTCACAGAGAATATTCGGCATGGGCCAGCGTTCCAGCACGAGATAGGTCGAGTAGGCCGGCATGGAGAACACCCCGATGAGGAGGTCTGTCACGGCCAAGGAGGCGATAAAGTAGTTGCTCGGCTGACGGAGGGTCCGTTCCACGGCAAAGGCAATGAGCACGAGGATATTACCTGGACAAAATTAAAAACACAAGCTAGTTAACTACTTATTAGAAACTATTACTTTATTGCCAGTAATATGCAATAGATTACTAAGCTTAGTGTATTTTAAATAGATTTTAAGTAAATTTTAAATAGCTCATAAAGCAGAATGTTCTATTTTTATTTGAGGCTAAAAAGGCAAAAATCGATATTTCAAATTGTATTCCAGTTTAAAGTTTTGTCGAAATTTCAAGTTTTATTTTTTACTATTTTATTATTTCGAACCGTTAATACCATATGTAGTATTTCACGTTTGTTTCTGGCTGACATTTGTTTCAGGGCACCAGCGAAGTCACGCCATGATTCTACAGGCATCTACATGCACTTGCTGCTCACCGGAATGGATCGAAACTACATCATCAAAGTTCATTTGAACGCTAAATCTGTGCTCATTCTAATAGTAATAAACAGCAACATTAGGTAACATAAATGAAAAATGTTATAAAAAACTATTGCAAAAAAATAGGACTTAGGAAATCAAGTGGCAGCAGTGTTGTTCTCATTTCTTCGTTTGAGTTCACTCGCTGCAGGGCAATTTTTTTGCCAATGATTGACATATTGTTTTCGTCTTTCAAAATGTAAAATGATTTCATTATAAAGCGAATTTGATGATGGTCATCTCTATGTACTCAAGTACTGAGTACAGATGCGTTGTTAATTCAATTTTCCACAAATCAAACAAAACTGCACTGCAGAGTGGCCAAACTTACCTTTGCATGATTTACTTTAGTACTTTTTACTTTTTGTTTTACGTTAAAACCTTCCATTAAAAAAGGACACCAATTTTTCAGAGTCGCATAAAAAATGTTGAATTCTTAATTGAACAGCACCATGAAAATAAAAAAATTTCCGGCATTGAAATCGTGTCCGATCCAGCGCCGGGCGTGAACGGGTTAAGTCAACAAATTGTTCAACTGAACACGTTGTGCATGTTTTAGTCAGTAGACAGGGAAAGTAATTTAAATGGCAACCATTACGTTTGACATAAACTAAATCTACTCCATACCCAGCACAGTGACAACGGCTGTGATGGCAGCCAAGGCCACGATGATGACCACCTCCCATGTGGCGTATTTGGACTTTGCCGGGTCCGTGGTGTGCCACAGGTCCGTTTCGTTTCCAGCGCAGGAAGACCCATTGAAGAGGGTGCAGTTACTGATACTGCCCACAGTAGCAGCAGCTGCCTGGTGGAGAAGGTAAGGCGCAAGGGTGGTGTAGTTGAAGAGGTCCATCGGGAAGGGTATCACAGCGGTTGCCGAGGTGGAATTGATCAGGTACGATGACGGGGACGAGGGTGCGCGAACGAGTCCCGTCGTAGTCGTACCGTTCATCCTTGGTCTAGACGGGTTCCTCACTACCGCGGGTTCCGGTGCAACACGACATCATAGACACGGCTCCCTGTTGTCAATAAAAAAAGAGGAAAATGGCATGTCTGTATATATATATTTATCATATATTTATTGATGTATGTACTCATCGCGGTACTTGAAAATGGATGTGACTGTTGATCTAACCACATACGAAACAAAGACGTATGTGTGTGCGTATAGATACGAGAGTATACATGCAATCGTCAATCCCGCAAAAATGTTTTCTTTACGCGAACAAACTTCAAACTTAGTTCACGCAGCACAAGCTGCGTGAAATGACCGACGCAATGTATATGCGAGGTACGGTACGTGTGTACCTGCACTACGAAAGGCCTGTAAATTACCGGTGACCTTGGTGAAATTTTAATAAAATTATGTACGAGTATCTCCATATTTTAAAATTATTATTGTATGATAAAAGTGTTAAAAGAATAAAAATAATTGTAGGTATATCATAGGAATATTATTAGTTTATTGTAAAATTAGAAGTATATTTAGGTTATTGAGAAAGAGGTACGTACTGAAAATTCGGACAATAGAAAATAGTAAACTGGCCCTTTCAATGACGAGCCCGGGACCGTAGATTCCTAAATAATCGAAATGGGGCATATCCTATATCGCTGTATGTATTATACACTCGGATGCGCGCGAACAGGTTGATTGATTAGATTATAGAGCGAATCTGAGATTCTCATTGATTTTTGCGGCAAATTCAGTTACACAGCAGCCGGTCCGTTTCACAAATACAACACACCGAATAGTAGATCCATGCAAGTCATAATGTCCTACATTTATCGTAAAGGGACAAGATCGGACATATTCTGCATATGCGCAGTGACAATACACACCGTTCGACGTAGTTCCAGGTGAAGTCCCAAAATCTCGAAGTAATGCAAATTGTATGCATCAGATATAAATTTCAAGGTAGTTACGTTGTCAACTTAACGAAGGCAACCGAGGGTCATCGTGTTTAGCTGGCAGGTAAGCGCACGTCTGCTGTTCAAATTCCGTAGCAAAATGTCCAAATTCCGTATGTGGAGAAATTTTCGGTACAAGCCCTCCCTCATAACTGTCCCTGACGATGGGATGACGTATATTAATGGGAGATATTAGATGTGATACATTAAAAAAAACTAAGCACTTAGTGTAGAAATTCCAGGAACGAGAGAAGGGGTGGTTGTGGTTCTTCTGCCCTATAGACTTGCGAACCGAACGACGCGACATATGGAAAACCTCCATGCACACAGGTAACGACAACGCAACCCAGCCAGCTCAGGTCCTCCTCTTCCTCCTACCCGGTAAAGTATTCTACCGGGAAGAATTACCGTAAATGAGCGGAGAGGGGACCTCATAAAAGAGTCATAAACAAAATGAAGCAAAGTGCCTTGAAATTCCGAGGGATGACCGTAAATTCTGGCGGCAAGGCCGCATAGCGAAGATTGGGGGAGAGAGCCCGCTCTCTCTCTCGCCATCTGCATGTCACAGTCATCACACACGCAGGGTCTGCCTATGTGTGTCTGTGTGCCTGTGTGTCTGTGTGATGAGAGTAGCAATAAAATATTCATCAGTTTCTCTTGGTGTGGCTATTACCCGCGTCTCGCTCTCTCGCAAATTCCCACACCCGGCCGATGGATGGAGCCCCAATGCACACTAACCATGGTAGTGTACAACTCCCCATGGAGTTGTGTGCACTGTGCGAGCGCGGGATCATGGCGGTGCATGGTATGGTGCGGCAGTTAGGATCGGCGACCGTTTCGTCCCTTAGCTTGCTACTACTCTCTCGCTTACTCTCTCTTCCCCTTCGGCTTAATGGAAGACCTCTTAATAGATTTTTTTTGCCCCGCGCTTTGGGTCGTGTCCGCGCTCGCATCCCCAGCTCTCCCTTGTTGATCTCTTGTTCTGGTGGGTGAGCGCCTTCTCATCGCGTCTAACGCACACTCATATGCAGATGGTCTTTCGGAGGGCGGACGGAGGAAGCCCGGGAGGAAAAATGCGGGAAAAATGTCAGTCGCACGTTGAGATGGTATTTTTTGACATTTTACATTTCGCTCGAAGCGAAATGTGTGCCGAAAAACGGGGTGGGGAAATTTTGGCTTCTGTACGAGTACTTTACATGCCGCGCCTCGCTCTCCCCTTCGACTTGAAAAATGGATCGCGAAAACAGCAGGGCAATGCATGCGTGTATGATTAAAGATACTCACCCTGGGATGGCAGGATTAAATTAAAACTTTTACTTTAGTAAATAATGTCCGAGTTTTGGTTTCTATGACGGAGTATGTACCAGACTAACTTGGGACGATTTTGAGAGGGGGAACTTGAAATGTCTCTGGTTTATGTTTTGTTAGTAGAGCTCTTATTATGATGATTTGTAAAATTAATTTATCGGTCAGGATAGGAAACTTTTTTGGCAGAATTTCAAAGTTGGAAAAAACTGAAAGATTTCATTTTCCCTCATTTTGACTGTAAAAATTTCAACTTTTTGAAATAATTAAAATAATTTTTTTTAATAATGCCCTTTTCAAAATTCAATTTGAAATTGATTGGCATTAGCAGAATCTGTTTTTGATGTCAGGGGCGGAGCTACAGGTTATTGTCGAGCCCGACCGGAAACTTACGAGTGATATTTCAGAAATGGCGCATAGCTCCGCCCTCTGATATCCAAAAAGGATTCTGCTAGTGTCAAACGATTTGAAATTGATTTTTCAGAGGGATAGTATCAAAATTCGTTAAATTAAACTATTCTGCACAAGTGAGTTTTTAGGGCCAATCAGGGAAAATGGAAGCTTTCCGTGTTTACCCAACTTTTAAATTCTGCCGAAAAAAAATTTTTCATATCCTGACCAATAAAATTAGTTTTGAAAATCATCATACTTATAACTCTATTAAAAGAAACATAAAGCGAAGACATTCTGGTTTCTCCTCTAAAAATCGTTCCAAGTAGGCTGAAGCAATATAAAATTATCTTTTGTGTTTTTAGGTTTTCGATTTCTCCAAAAACCTAAACCAAAGCGTTAAGTCTCTAAAGATTGATGCAAGTCAACTACTGAGTTAATTAATTTGACTGAAATTCAACTGAAGCTAATATTTTAGTGTCAAAAAGAAACTAAGCAACTCAGAATTCTGACGGCAGCATTTAAGTTTTAGTTGACTGAGAAACTAATTAGTAATTATTAGACAAATTTTAGTTGTCATCATCTATAGTGAGGTCCAGTGCCGCAGAGGTAATAATGTTTCATGGTCTCACTAAAATATAGCCAGTTTCAATCGAAAATTACAGGGTTGTTCCATAGAGTACACACGGTGAATAAAATTTGTCAAGGATCAACGCATTTCGGCCCAATTATAATGAAAGCAAGAGCCCCGAAAAAGATATATCACTTCAACAATTATAGATTTAAGATTCGTCAGCATAAGGATTTCAGTTTCCAATTGGCCCATCAAAATGTAACCGGAAATGTACTTGTGAAAGATTTCAGTTTGCGGACTACGACAACAATTTAGTATTGCATCCGAAATATTTGGAAATTAAGTGAGACTTTATGGTTCACCCTTGAAAGATGGCGTCACCGGCTTGTTAGTTGATTTTACAGTCAGAGTTGCCTGCCAACGAATGCTGTTTGTATGTGCCGCTCATATGCAACGCGTGAGAACTGAGACTATCGTAGAACTGCCGATAAAACAAACACAAAGGAGATTTCATTTTGGTGACCGTGTCGGAGTTCGGATGGCAAAACTAAACTACTCCATAACTAAAATGATATTGCTCGCGACTCGTTTTTCGGCTTTAGTTTCATTTATATTTTATTAAAAAACTAAATTCAAACTTTTAGTTACATTTATTTTTTATTAAAAAACTAAATTCAAACTTTTAGTTACTGAAAATTTAACTGGGTAAAACTAAACAAAACTGAAATTAGTCAATTAATTTTTGACTAAAAATAGACTGACATTTTGGTTATTAAATGAAAATAAACCAAAAGTCCTTCTTATTAATTTTTAGTTGGCTAAAACAACTTATTTGTGAAGTAATTTTGACCATTTTTGCCAAAGTCCGTCTTTTTACCTCTCAATGGGAAAGCTAGCCTCCTCAGTACTACTAATGATTGCCCTAACCGGTGGCAATGCGAATTAGCGTCCTAGATTTCCCTAGTAATTTTAATCGCTTGACCATCTGCATCCACAATTCCTCAAAAGTCCCGCTCTGGCCTTAATGTCTTGTTCGGTGTGGTTATGGTAGAGCACTCACAACCGTCTTATACTGAGGTACAATGTAGCCAGCATGGTCTCGCTCGGCAGTCGTTAAACTGTCATTTCAATCGCGACCGGCGCAACGGTCAAATACCCCCGTGTGTGTGTGTGTGCGGTACCCTTGTCTTGGCCTATACATGTACCCTACTGTGATATGGGTAACCAGGAGGATATATAGAGTAGTGGATATCGAGGTTGGACACGACGACGGCCCTGGATCATTAGGTTTCCATTTCCGACTGTAACAAATTGCCGCGAACCGCCCCACAGACACATAAACAATCCCGCAGACAGCTATCGTTGTGCTTTCCAGCTAATAGGCGCGTCCCTCCGAGGGCCCATGTGCGTTTGCATATTAGACGCCAGAAATAATACAAGTAAAAATGGATGCATCTATTATGCAAAATCTATTCAAATGTGTTTAAAAAATATGTTAATTTTAAGTCTACTCTGGATCTAGCGTAAGTGAAGAGCGTAGGCAACTTGTAGTCAGTGTCCATCAGGAACGCTGAAATAGTGCCTATTTTCTACTCCAGTCCGCCGTGTGTCTCTCATCTGCCCGGCTTTGACTGTAAGTGTCTGTGTCTGTGTCTGTGTCTGTGTCTGTGTCTGTGTCTGTGTCTGTGTCTGGGTCTATGTCTGGGTTTATGCCGGTGCCTGTGCCTGTGTCCCTATCTGTCACTGTCTGGTGTGGTTGCGAATGTGTTTCTCGGCTGGACCAGCATCGAACCCCATCCCGAAGCGCGTGCATCTGCCTGCCTCTATGGCGTGCACCTGTTCTGGCAGGGGGATGGGATGTCAAGGTTCCCTCTTTTCGCCACTTTTTTCGATATTGTGAAGCAATAGTTTGTGCATTTGATGATTAATAGACCATCTATAGCACTGCGTGCGCAGACTGTGATGTCGTGATCGTCTAAGGCCCACCCTCTCAATGTATCTGGACGCACGTCCCTAAGTAAAAAAAACCCGATGCGGGTATTCACTCTCTTTCCATTCGGATACAAAACAACAAATCCCTAAAGCTACGCGCACGCGGGAGCGAGGGAAAACTCCGCCACAGCATGGCGTTAGCTCGAGCTGCAGACAATTGCAGCAGACAGTTCGACGAAATCAATCTGGTGTTTGATGATCTTTTCGTGTGAAAGTCTGCTGGAGATCAAAAGTGAAAATTGAGGGAGCAATTGATTTTTCGATCTGGCTCCTTTTCTTGGTTGTGTCTAGGGCTGTCCCCTTACTCTTTCTATACTCTCGCCCGCGTTCTGGCTGTATACTTTTTCCAATGGGGACGCGAATTATACGCCAGCAGTGCGACGTACCCACGTCAGGAGCTCCCTCCCTACCGACCACGGGCGCGCGCGTCGCCGCCGAGACGGACGGACGGATCGAACTCCGGCGCCTCTTCATCGATATTGACAGTAAATCTAATTCCCTTTCAATTTAGCTAAACATTTGCTGTCGATACACACACACACACACACACACACACACACACACACACACGTATAGGATGGATACAGACGGGGGACTGTATACACATATATATAGTATATATGGAGTGGAAGAGCGGAAGTTCTGGAACGGAGGCTGGAGAGGGAAAGAAAAGGGACCCCGGGTTTTCTTGTTTTCATTCCTTTCTGTTATCTCATAATACCCTACTATGACGTGATGGTGCTTGCTTTTGCAACGATACATTCCCGCCTGGATGTTTGATAATGATAATTAATGATTTTCGTTTCAACGAATGGGGTGCGGCGGCATTAAAAATAGTCAAATCACCATGAAAAACAGTGCGCTTCTTAATAATTAATCTGTAGAACCTAACAACAGTTTAAAAATAACAGTTTATAATTCGTCAGACGAACTTAAATTAAACACCGGACAAACAGTCCCAAAGATAAATACACACAATATCTTTTAAAGCATATATGCACGCACCTGAGATCAAACAAAATTGTTTGTCTGGAGAACTGAATAGAAACACCGGATTGAGGGATTGACCGAGTACCAATGCGTAGGGCGTGGGCTGTACGGAATCCTATTCCGTACCAAATTAATGTAGGAGGATACCGGTGGGCGAGTACGATTGCGCTCGTGTATGGGCGAATAATTCCTCAGATATATTGGTTCCATTCTGCTGTTATCCATCTGACTACGAGACGTCTTCTGCAGTAAATTCACATTTCCCTTTTCCTCCCGTAAATATAAGGGATCAGATGTAACGAATAATTGTACAGTTCGTTGTATTGATTTATTTATCTTTGTTGATATTCTATTTAATTTATTGATTCTACACTTATATTTTTCCTATTCGTACATTAACCGTGAGTGCGCAGGCGTAATGTACCACTCGCAGCGTGCCTCGAACGTGGACGAAGACAACCGAATTTTTCTTCCGTGATTTTCAACAAACTTCTTAAATATTTCCCCATCAATTTTTTTTTAACCGCCGATTTTCTATTGTTATCTCCGCTCAATTGAACCTCGATCTCCGCGAGCCATCATTTTTAGTCCCTCTTTATAATTAACCACCACCAGAAATGGCTCTCAACGAAAGTGACGCGCCGAATTAAAACATGATAAGGCGCGCACTGAAAACCGCGTTGATAGAAAGCCTTTTGTGTTGTGTGCAGACAACGGACGCAGGCAGACAGTGCCAGCACGACAGAGAGAGATAGAGTGCCTGTAATCCCCGGCATTTGCTGGATGAAAGCCGGTCAAGTAATCCCGTCGGCTCACCAGACGTTTGGTGTGTGAGTTCTCGCGGCGGGATGAGCCTCAGACGATGAAGAAGAGGAAGAAAAAGGGGGACTAGCGAGGGGGTTGTCTGTGTCATTGCGTATAAAGGGTTCTTCCCGCTTTTCCGCTTCCCTAGAGCCAGCCAGCCAGCCGCTCGCCGAGACCAGAAAGGACGGCACCGGGGAAGCGTGCCATTTTTACGGGGTTACAATCCATCGATAAAGCATGCTTCAGTGAGTTCACAAGCAGCTTTGGCACACTTTAAAAAGCCAAGATAGCCACACGCAGACACAGGACGTAGAAACGAACAGGACGTGTGGCCAATTTTTAATTTTTTGATAACAATTTGGGGGATGTTCGTAAGATGGCTTATTACAAATTATAAATTGAATTTAAATTTTATCAATTTACTGTACATTGTGAATTTGTTGCAGAAGAATATCGGTATATTGTAGCAGTAAATTGGTAAAGTCTTTCTGCATCCGTGGTTCTATCAACCAAACATCTAGCGCCCCACATCTACCACATAAATGTAATTTGTCATCAGCGAACTCCAATCCAGAGATTGCTCTTCTGAGTTGACCTCTAACTTTTTAGCAGTTATTTTTTGAATTGGTGGGCCGAAAAATTAAGTTATTATGACTGAATAAATTTCGTTGGAAGTTTTCTGCCTTGTTTGCAGTTGAAAAGACCTGCAATATTTACATTTATTTATTAGAACGCTCTGCCAGCAATTAAATTGCAATAAAATAGCACACGACAATAGACAGTAATCCACAGTTGTGGAGCAAGGATCTTTTGGTATGTACCCATGGTGCATATATATATACAGAATAGTCTCCGAAAACGGCCACAGATCCCCCCAGAGACCTCTTTCTGCTCCCCGCGCGCCAAAAGAGAATGGAACCCGCTCTTAATTTGTATGTGCTGAGTATATTGACCCGTCACCCCCTAAATCTTCCCTCCTCCCAATTTCTGTTACGCCACCGCCACCGCTAACGTGGCCCGCTACAACGAAGCACCGAATTAAGCATAGGAGTGACACACTAAAATAAAATAAAACAAAACAAAACACAAAAAATAAACTAAAGCTGAAATAAAAGTATTACTGACTAACGTTTCAGTTCTCATTTTTTTTGTTTCTGAACAAAACGCTAAAATAATAACTCTTATCTTCAAGGAGTTAAATGAAAAACATAAAATTAATCAATCAATTTCGACTAAAACTGAAGTAAAAGTTTCAGTTGTGAAAACACTATTCTAGAAAACTAATTCCTCGACTAATTTTAATTTCGGTCATCCCAACTCAAGCCCAATTTTTGTATTCTCGCCTGCAGAAGCTGGCGGTCTTTGTCTCCTCCCAAAACGCTGCTACAAAGAGGCAGTGTAATTTTTTATGACTAAAATTTAGGGTGCGGACATGCCTCAGGCCAGCCTCACCGAAACTGAATGAACACACCCGGGTTCCCCTTTCTCCTCCCATTGCCCTGTTCACATATGTACACACATATATATATATATGATATTGATATACTGTACTGTCTCGATAATTTGGTGCTGCATTTTAAACCCACCCGTACATTATGACTGCACACACTGTGCTTCACTGCAGTCATAATATACGCTGGATCTAAAACGCAACACCAAAACAATCGAGACAGTACAGTACAATGGCTTGTAGCTCCCATATATCGAGTGCGTCAATTGCTAATATATTGTATCTCTGAACCAGGAATCGACTATCAAGTGTGAGAGGAGGAAAAAAAATGAGGGAAAGACGGAGGAAGATGAAAAGCTCGACGCGCTGAAGAGCTGGCCGTGTGCGTATTACAGCTCTCTTGCACTCGCCGAGGCATGGCGCAAAACTCTTCTCCGCAACTCTTTGGCCTTGGGGCCACTTCGTGACGGGAATCAGATGCCAATTAAACCAGTCATCTCAATCCTCGGGTAGGAGAAAAACTTCAAATGCAGCACACACATCCCTCTTGCCTGATATAAGCTCGTTCCCTGTTGGTTTCCCTAGCTGGCGCTTCAAGTAGAACGTCTCAGTCGCTCTGTATTTCTGGACGTCGATCGGCATACGATTTTGCTATATATCGAAGTCCCAGTGCGCCCAGAAATAGATCTTCTGTAGAAGGCAGCCACTTTGTGAAGCTATGACTGTTTTCGTGATTTTTACCGCAAATCTGGTACGATCAGAGGAGGCAGGCTTTTATTCAAAGTCGTCACTCATTTTGATCCGCCTTAAAGGTGGCCAATAGTAATGCCAACAGATATGTAGTGGGAATTTGCCCAGTGGCGGAGTGAAGTCGGCCCGGAGGGAGTGGCAAGCCTACCGGAGGGAGGGCACCGGGCAGAAGGCAAGCTTTAACATGAAAAAATCCCCCCCCCCCTACCGCCGGGTGGGGGGGGGTGGCAAACTTTAACATGTAAAAGCATAAAAAACTTTGCCCTCCCCCTCGCTGCACAGGGGGGCAAGCTTTTAACATGTAAAAAGCCTAGGAAATTTCGGAGGGCGTGGCAAGTCATTTTGGACACCGGAAGGGGGGGGGGTCGGCCCGGTCGGCCAACGGTCAAATCCGCTACTGACTTTGCTTTAAGGGTTAAAAAATATGATGCACTTAATCGGGTCCCTGTTAATAGATTTAGCAGAAGTGAGATCTTTTGCGCATTGCTTCACTAAAATTTTGGAATCTGCAGGAATCCCAATACAGGCGTCCCGGAAGACACTTTGGAGCTAGCATACATTCTGCATCGTAAGAAATTTTGGGGCGAATTGCTGTCACACAGCCCCATAAAAATATCAGGCGAGGGGAGGTATTAGAAATTGTTTTTAAAAAGCATAAATTCAGCCCAAACATTTTCCGTAATATAAATATCGCACAACGCATCCGTAATTCTAAATGTACCGATTTAACTTTAAAGACCCACAATGCAAGATCCAGGATGTCTGTAGGAATAGGATTTACACCAGGGCACCATAGTCTTCCGGGTTATTGACACACTACAGGCGACATCGTAAGTCTCGTTTACAAAGTCAGCTCTTGAGATTTTGTCGTCCCTCCCCCCAAAAGCACCCAGAAGTTGTGAATGTGATTGTTCAAAAAGTCAAAAGGGTACACACACACACACACACACACACATGGTTGGATGGGTTTAGCCCTTTGGCAGAAAACGTCCAATGCACAATCCACACATAATACATACAGGGTATAGTAGGGTGGACGTGTGCTTCAAGTGGGACCCTGTGAGAGACGACGTCATCGCGACATGGGAATAGGACACACACACACACACACACACACACACACACACACACACACACACAACACGAGGAGTGCGCGAATGAAGAGGAGGAAATGGGATACGATGGGGTACTCATCCCTGTCAAGAGAGCCTTGCCTTTCCACAGTGATATACATCATATGTATATATATATATGGGAAGGAGTAATACTCGAGAACTTGATCTGAGAGTCGATCGCCCATCTCTTCAATGTTTGCCCCGTATAGCAGGAGTTATCGACAGACGAACGAACTTCTTCAACGTATATTGTGAGATCATATACAGACAGTACATAAGGGACAGCTTCGAATGTGTTTAATCGCAGTGAAAAGTAAATCACAAAGCAAACAGTCCCTTTTATGGAGCCTGCTATACTGGGTGAGAAATTTACTTCCGCGATCGAGTTGCGCAAAGATGAGCGAACTATAACGTCTCGTCCTTTGTTTGCCTTATTATTCCTACACAACTGTAGAATTTTGTGGCAGAATAGTAAAACCAATTAGCCAACTTTCCACCCTGAAAATAGTTACACGGAATTATTAGCTAATCGCTTTTGTTTACTTTGGTACAACAGAGTTTTATAATGAAGCTTCAATGAAGTTTTGTAATGAAGAAGAATTTGTGTCCAAAATTAGTACCAATAGCATCAACACGGGATCTTTCCGAGTGAACTATTGCTATTTCAAATCTCTTTTCATGTCTTGATCGAAGCGTGAACAGTTTAGTTGTATTAAGGAGCTTTGCTGTACTAGGCGATGTGAACACGTCTCATCATCCTTCTCATATTCAATTCATAACTTTGATTCGAAGTGATATGTGATATATGCCAACTACATATATAGATATAGAATTATTACATATATACCGATACACAGTGTATATATGTATTATATGTATTATATGTATACATAAATATGTGTAGAATGTTTTAATATTTAGAGGAAATATCTGTGGAGCAAGATTAGGCGAGCCGGAGGCCCTAAGCACGGCGTAGCACAAGGGCCACCGGGCTCTGTATAATGAAGAAGCTAGATGACAGAATTTGAACTGGACAGTGCATGAACCAATGAGCGAGAGAAAGTATGTATCGTTCGAAAAACGGACCACATCCATTACTGTGAGACCGCGCGCAGTGTATAGCGCCGGAATACGGAAACATTAATCTTCTCTGCTGCTGCTGCTGCCGATGATCCAGTTTGTCCGTCTTCCCCTTTTCATTTTGCCGCGCATTTCATCACTCAGCGCCCTCGCAAATCTGGTATGACATATATTTGAACGCGTGTGATGCGAGAGAGCTATGGGGGAAATGGGGCTTTATGCCGCTGGCCAGTCTTCCCCTTCTCCAAGTTTGATATCCTTAGTGAAACACTCGCCCATCTTACTTTCCTACACACTCTCGCTCGTCGTCTCGTTGCGTCAGACGCCCACTTCTTCATCATTGCCTCCTCTGTATTATTATTTTTGAAATTAACAGTAATTAGTGGGTAAACTAATTTATTTAATCAACTAAGTTTTGCGAACCAGAATTTAACTGTTAATAATAAAAATTAATAATTTATTTCCTCAATAATTATTTGCTTCCTACAAAACTTGAAAAGAAGACTCTAATGAATAAACGGGCTAGAGAAAGAGGAAGAGAAAGAGTAAATAGAAGAGCTAAAGCGATTTCTGTATTTTATTTTTTAAAGTTTAGAGGCTAATAGTAAGGACTAGTTGCGGAATTTTTTTTCTGTTTGTTTAGGCTCTTCGTGGATTGGAAAATATTTTGAAACACACGTCACAGAAATAGATATGGGTACCTCAGTACATATACATACATATATTGAAAACGCAATCAAATTAGCAGGCTCCGTAATTGTGGCAAAAACCAGCCCCCCCCCCATGCAGTGAAAAATCGAAGCTCCAGCTTTTCCTCACATTTTCCGTTCAGTCTAAACATCCCCTTCCCGCTTGCCTGCCTTGGGGGATCGCGAGGGGCCAACAGGATGGTGAGAAGTTGTGTTTGCTGATCATGTCATAGATAAACTTTAGATCCTCTCGCCTCACCCGCCCCCGCCCGGCGCGTAACCAATATAATTCTCCACGCCCAACAACCCGAATCGCCATCTCAGCCCCATTTCCATTCTACGCTTCGTGATACTCGCAAAAGAGCCAGACATAGACACAAACAGACAGACAGACGGACAGACAGACAGACATCCAAACGGACCGGCAAGACACACACGGTTAATTAGTCGGGGTCGCCAAAGCCATTTGGCAACTACTCCTCCTCCCATTTCCCCAGTCAGTCCCCAGAGACAGGCAGATACATACACGCACAAGCAGAAAGAAACTTTCAACTTTCAGAGAGACAGACAGACAGACAGAAAGTTGAATGGGGAAGTCAGACAACATGGCGAAAAAGCAGACGGAAAACCGGAATGGAAAAAGAGACCGTAAAATGGGATAACAAACTCTAGGTTGATTTTTTTCACACATAAAACGGACGGACAAGGCAATTTGACTTGGCTTTTTTCCACACACTCTCCAGCCCTTTAAAAGTTCACATATTTGACACATAACAAAACAGGGAGCGGAAGAGGGGGAGAGAGACGGACACAAACACACGAGCACACAATTCGCGGTTGATTAAAGACCCCATCGTCGGGTTGGGTCGCGGCTCCTGTCACAAACACAACCCCGTTGCAGGCGACATTTCACAGTTATCAGTCAGTCAGTCACACACACACACACACGCATATATATCTCCTGGCGGGAAGTGTTGTTGGGTCCCCTCGTTAAGGGATCGACGAGCGTTTTGATATCCCTCGACACCCTCCGTGCCTTTCGTCGCGACTCTCCATAAAACACTTTTTTTAATGACCTCGTTTTCGTGAAGGCAACATTGATGCTTCCTCTCTTTCTAATTTCGCCTCAACTTCGGGATCCCCACATGTTTGTCGGCCTGTTTGTCTGTATGCCTGTCTGCCTGTCTGCCTGCCGGCCTATGTATCAGTCTGCCTCTCTCTCTGTTTTTCTGCCTGCCTGCCTGCCTGCCTGTCTGTCTGCCTGTCTGCCTGTCTGCCTGTCTGCCTGCCAGCGTGTGTATCAGTCTGCCTCTCTCTCTCTGTTTGTTTGTCTGCCTGTCTGCCTGCCTGTCTGCCTGCCTGTCTGCCTGCCTGCCTGCTAGCCTGTGTATCAGTCTGCCCCTCTCACTCTGTTTGTCTGTCTGTCTGTCTGTCTGTTTGTCTGTCTGCCTGACTGCTTGCCTGTTTACTTGCCTGCCTCCTCTTCTATGTCTAGCTAACTTCACGTCAATATATATGCAGCAGACACGCAACCCACCCGTGGGGAGCCATGGTCGTATACAGACAACCAGCTGAGAACTTGCATTTAAAATGGAGAGAGGGAGGGAGCAGAAGATGGTCTTGTTTTATATACCCGAGATGATGATGATGATGATGGTCATGCAGTGAAGCGCGAGCGAGCCAGCACCGGAGGTGGGCAAACGAACGGGAGGAGGGGGGCATATATAGGGGAAATTACACTATAGATCGCCGTGATGTGGTCATAGGGCACTGTAGGGTGGCACCCTGCTGTTTGACGTGATCAACATTTCCTTTACATATATACATACGTATCCTGCTGTATACTGTATTCGAAGTGAAGAGAAGAGGGTTCCTCATCGTGTGGCGCGTTTTCGGCTTGTCGAAAAAAATGGTTACCGATATGGATAGACAGACAGACAAGCCAGACCATGGAAAATACAGTAAGAGAACGCCATCGCCCAGGGACTTGTGGCGTGGCGTCCCTTGGCTGCATGGTTGACGGGGGCTCGACTCACTCGCTCTCTGCACTCGCCGCATTTGGATCGTCATTAATAAGGACATTTGTATGGTAATGAAACGTGGGACCTCACAGGCATTTGTGCGCAGTGTATGTGTCTATGTGACTGTCTGCCTGTCTGTCTGTCTATCTGTCTGTCTTCGCATGCATATGTATACTGCCTCAGATATGGCTATGGATCGGATGGAGGTTCGGGAAGTTAAAGCGCGTAGAGGGAGCTAGAAGGAGATGTTTAGGCTGGGCTTCAGTCGGGGGGGAAGAGGGGGAAGGGTAGGCCGAAGGCTCTCGCCCTGACATAATGCAAATTGCCGCAGACAGGGGACTTTATTAAATTAGCGACTCTTTTTTCCGGGATCGTGTGCATTGGGCACGCGGGGGTGAATATTTGTTGGACCGGCTGTAACTAGCATGAGTCTAACGGTGAACTCTCTGTAAGTCCGATCTGCCTGAAGCGCTCTTGTACGCTGGCTCGTATGAGCAACTGTATTCATGTGAGCGGTCAGTTCGAGAAACCGTTATTCAATAACTGAAGTTTTTTCGTGAAGTTTCGAGAAAGGAATTTTGAATTACAATCTTCAGGACTTCGTTTGCAAGATCAAATGAATGTGAAATGTGAAATCTTTGACTTCTTAAAGTTACCTGAAGTCTTCTACAAAACCAGGGAACGATTTTTGTGTTTCTACACTGTTCTATTTCTGTGCAAGTTAAATTTCGCAGTGTATAAGATACACGTATGTATTGATTATGAGTCAGTTTGTTTGGATGATTTTTTGTTTTTGTTTTTCACGTGCGACGAAAGATACAAAATGGCTTTGGCCGAAAAACCCTCGCATTCCCGGTATACATGTGGGAATTGTGTGTGCATGCATGACAGACAAAGAAAGAACCACACGCTGCATACTCTCGTGTCAGCTGATGCAAGTGTTGAGGCGCTGTGAGTGTATTGGTCTGATACCTGATCCCTTTTTCGTCTTTCTGTGGAGGAGCCGTGTGTGTGTGTGTGTGATGTCCGCATTGTAAGTTGACACACCGGAAATACTACCCGCGGCTTATTAGCAACACGTGGCCATTTAGGGGCAACCCAAATTATAAGCCGAATTCGGAATAGAATAGTATTATTGAATATTTGTGGCTTGCGATGTCAACTGCCGGAGCAGCCAAAACCAGAGAAACAAAATGCCGTTGGCTGTTTATAATATATTACCTCGTAGAAACAGGGCTGGAAAAGCTCTGAAAATGCCGTGCCTGGATTAGATATTTAATTGGATAAATAAGTAAATGGATAAAGAAGCGTTATTTAAATACTTCAGCGTGGAATTTTGTTTTGCTATTGTTGGAGAAATCTCAAAGTGCAGACTGCGGACTGCAAAGCTACGGAAATATTTTACAATACCAAGCAAACGTAAATGTGAGAACTAGCAAACAAAAACCGTGGTGAGCAAACGTTTTTCTCTTGCAGAAAAATATCTAGTCTATATAAGAACAAAAAAAACTAGATCGATCTCTCATTCGTATGAAAAAACGCTACGGATCTCTTTTGATGTACATCCTTTCAATAAAAACTTCCTTAGAAACCTCTGATCTTGCAGCAAGTCAGCAATACTATCCGGTGAATCCATATATGCGAGTTCGTACCATGGAAAAGTGTGGACCCTCAGACTGCAATTACGGGGGGACCGATCATTCTACTTGAGATAAGCTGATGCGGTAATTAACCATTTTGCGCCATGGCGCTTATAGCACAGAACCCCCTCACCAATGACGCGTTAATCTCCCAAATGAAATTCCCCTCTAATGCGTGCACAGAGTGCAGTTGCGTGCTACCGGGACTTGAGCAGCTACTCCATAATAAATGTGTACCGATATTCCCGTCAACAAACATAGCACAGCTAGTGCACGTATGTATGTACATACAGGTGTCGGTCATATTTATGAAAATGAACGCGTGCGGAAGGTGCGCCAAAATTAGCCTTTAATCCTCAGTCGCAAGAGGACCACACACACACACACAAAGAGAGAGACACAGACACACACAGACACAGACACACACAGACACACACAGACACACACAGAGTTTAGCCATTTAATTCCCGACCTGCATGCTCGTAAAGCGCGTAAAAAACGTTCACGCTTCCGTGGGCACGTCCGCACGACGACCATGCTACATTCTGAACCCCGTATACGACGGTCGCCTTTCTTGTGGATCACACGTTTCTCACTCGCGCGTCGCCATAAAATGTCCCTGTTTTTATTCTATTTTCTCCTGAAATTGTCTGACATTCAAAACCACGTGCTTAGAGGGAAATTGTGTGTCTGAAGGACACCCTGCTATGGGATATACCGAAATTAGATGTATACAAATTACAGGACAACAGTCGTTGTACACTTACCTATCGGGGAACATCCACGTAACCGCGTCACAGTCCTCCAGGCCTTGAATCACTACCTCTACTTCCCGTTAAATGTCATGCAACACACACAATAAACACCGGTGTTCCAGCAAAAATCTTTGTAGGAAAATGGCCTGCTGCCGGTGTGTGGCGAAGAGTTTCCGCAGAAGAATGGACGATGTTAAGGGAGTTCAGCAGCAATTTTGGTGCAGAAAATTGGCCCTCCAAAGTTCGGTATCAACCTTGAATCAAGGCTAATCCTTTCAAACCCTCTTTCTCCTCCTCCTCAACCCGAAGGGTCATGCGCTCATGTCTTTGCCAGCTGCAGTGCACACACAATCGTCCTTTCTGCGCTTCATCCAACTGTCGAGCATAACACACATCAGCCGCGGAAAAACGGAAAAGGTCGTCGCGCGCAATTACTCTGCAGATTTTTTGCCCGCCCCTCTCATTTTGCAGAAATAAAGCCTCCGTAAGTGACCTTACACTGAACGTCACACTGCTGCTGCCTGAATAATAAAGAACGGACTGATATCACATTCAAATGTATATCTAGATATTTATTTGTTGTGAAATGATGATGATGGTGATGTGCGGGGGATTAAGTGGTGTATGTGTGTGTGTGGATGGGAGCGGGTAAACACGGACGACGCACACCCACAATACACATACACATACCCAAAAATTGGGGCCTTAGAATATATGGAAAGAAAGGCGGAAGGAAGAAAGAAAGCAGAAGAAGAACAAGAAGAAACCAGCCGAGAAGTAATGCGAGTCGTACATGTAGCAGACTGCCGGGGAAAAAAGGGCAACAGAGACCCCATACACCACCAGTCCCCCTTATCCCACATAGACAAACCCACGTACACACACACTGAAAAGCGATAGATATTAGCTACTGTTGTACTTCCGCCGATGAACTGTGTGTATACACATTCACTGCATGGTCATATGTATGCGGATATTGCCGGGCCTCTATGGAGGCCCCACATCCTCCCCAGTTAAGAATGGAGAGCAGCACCACCACCAACGGAAAGGGGCAATGTCTTGATGTACGTCTGTTCGGAGACTTTGTGTCGTATATGTGGTATACGCAGACAGCATTCTAAGGGGTACCCTGGTGTGGGACTGATTTGATATGGAGGGGCTGACTGATGAAGAGAAAGGCCCTACTCTACATATATATGCATATATTGAAAAGAAACGCGAAAAAAGGCACGCTTTTGATGACGGGGGGAGGGGAGGAATTGCCCGACAATTGGTTGCGCGCGTAAATCACGCTTGCCATTTTTACGCTCCCGCCCTCTTTCCGGGCGGGGGCCCTGCCTTGCGCCTTTTTTTGGCCTGCCACCACTTTTCTACACGCTCTAGCGTATGATGATCCCACAAATTCCCGACTCACCAGCCAGGGGTTGAATTGTATGTACC
>LRSR01006449.1:0-45641 GCA_001579985.1 Hypsibius dujardini | reverse complement strand
GGGGAGTGGGGGTGAGACAATTTATATTTGGGTTGCTCTGCTTCATGGGCCTGTATGCGTAAATTCAGTTTACCCCCCCCCCCATCACGACCCGAAAGACGTCCCGCCAATTTGCATTTTTTGTGGGTCTATCTGTTGGTGTGATCGTCCATAGCAGGCAGGAAGGGATATGTATGCTATTGGGATGCGTGTTTGTGTGTGTGTGGGACGAAGGCGGCTTAGTACGTCTCATGTCCGGCGCGAAGGATGAGCGACAGGAGGAGGAGGAGGAGGAGGGGGAGGGGGAGAGGAAGCACCGCAAGCGGGGCGCCGTGCGCGCGCGTTGCGCCGGGACTTCCACTCGATTACCCGTGGAGCGCGGCGCGCGCGCAATGTTGTCGCACGGAAGTTGTTCACTTGACTGCTCAGGAATTAAGACTACAGCCCGTGTGTCTGCGTGTTGGTTGAGCGGCACGCTTTTATATGGCTTAGGCTACAAGTCCCCCTCTTCTTTCCCTTCCCCATTTTTTTCCGCTGTTGCTTTTACGAATGATGACCAAGGCCTCTTTGAGTCATTGTAACAAATTTGATAATTCTGGAGAGCTCAACTGTTCCTCAATCTTTTAATGTTAATACCCCAAAATTTGGGCCTTGGTCGATTAAATGCTGGGACCATAACCATGGGAGGGAAGATAACAGTGGGCATTGTGGTTTTTCACTCCGCACTCGCTCGAGGCAATGTCCGATATTTAGGCTTTGAATTTTTTTGTGATGAGGATACAATAAGGATCTTAAAAAACTAATTTGCGTTTTACCGAATTAGAGGACATTGGTCAACATGGGAAAATAGAAAAGGGGATGGGACAAAAAGGGGAAAGAGGAGGGGGGTTTTGTAGCCTAAGCCCTTTTATACATAGTCAAAGGTGTGGGGGGGGAGGAGGTCGAACGTATACACTAGTACGTGTAGAGTATATTTCCTTTGATGTGGGGGGTTGATGAACGCCAGGCCTTCCTAGCGTGCGCGCTCATTTGAATTTAATTCGAAAGTGATGATGATGTTCTATACCGTGTATGTATACTTGTGTTCGTACCCATATCAACACTTTGACCGTGTGTTCTCGATCGTGCTACATACATGGCAATACGGTATTACGGTTGTGTCCACAACGGTATATGCCGCATACATTGTATCACGGATATACCGACACCAGCTAGCCACGGTGTTGGGGACCCTTGACGGTAACGTTACTCAACCACCTTTAAGGTCCCGAAAGCCAGCATATGTAAGGATGTAGCTGTGTCTGGAACAAATCAAGTCTTGTTCCTCACAGAACAGCAGAGGCAAATGCAAATTGAAGCTCCAATATACAACATACATGAAAGCAGAAAATTACAGGCATTCGCCTATTTTTTTGTGATGGGATTTTTCCCTCCAATTCTGGCTTCTAATTGTCAGCAATTCTATTTCAAGAGCCCTCTTCTCCCCAAACCGCATATATATATTTCCCCTCAAGCTCATTTTTAAAATTGCATTTCGGCATGAGAATCTAGCCGTGTGGATGGCGAGCGACACGACCAAATTTGTAGGCCGAACACGTTTTTAATCTCTCTTGCTCCATATAGATTACGTGCCACATGTTTTTTGGGGAACAGATTCCTCTCCATCCTCTGCGCACCACACTGTCTCACAACACAAGCACAACTTCGTAGTAGATTGTCGGCTTATTGTGCGTGAAATGACGCCATCGTTCGCCACTCTTCGATCTCCGCGAACCGCGGACTGATGATATTTCTATATGTAATGGGGAAGGGATCATGTGGCATGTGTGTGTGGATGGAAAGCGTGATTGTCGGTCAGTCTTAAGATCAGTCGTCAAGGAAAGAAGGATATCTATGAAAAAGGAAGGGGGCGCTCTCTTGGTTGCGAAAATTTACTATATCTCTGCGCAAGAGACCGTAATTGAATTATAAATTCGGCAAGAGAGGGAGAGAGGAAGGCGAATGGGGATGAGAGACTCTGCAGGCCGCGCTGACCTCATCAGTCTTCCTCCGTCATCATCATTTAGCCAGGGGCCATGTCTCTCGTCTCTTCCCCCCCCATATCTACTATGTAGTACAGAGTATAGTGTTGCCGTACGGTGTATGTATCTATATAGATGGTCGATGGACTTCAGTCCACTAACTGGGACTCTATGATGGTCGAGTTCTAGCTGAAAAAAAATGTCATCCGACAAAGTCGATAGTCTCGGGACATGTCTTGTGTGATGTGAAGCTGGAGTCATTCTGCTTTTGGGGAAAAAAAGTGTTTTCCAAGTTGCGGGAAAGGTTGAGTACTCTGATTTGAAAACGTAACTGTTCCTGCAACTTTGAAAATATTTGTTTCTCCCAAAAAACAAACTGACTCTTCTAAAAAACACTTTTCGAAGAACTGCAAGGCCTTGTAGGACAGGGCTTGCATTAGGCCTTTGGGTGTCTTGAAAGAAAATTGCGTGAACGTGTGGAAAACGCGGGCAGGGCGGCGGGGCGGGGCGGATGTAAGGCAGATTGTACGTGTTAGAATCGGGAGTGGGCAGGCATATTGGACTGTTGTTGAATAAACTGACGTCGGATTTTACCCGAATAGCATCCTGGCCCAACTAAAAACGTAAAGCGCAATTGCACTTGGTATAACGCCGGATATGTACCATAAGAAAAAACGCGATATCTAGTTTACGAGATCCTTCGCTAACTTTTTGAACAGGGACACTGCCTGGTTCACATCAGACCAAAGCAGATTTAACTGAATATTTCCTTTGCAGAATTAAGACCTAACCCGATGGGTTCTTTGCCCACATGGCGCCACCTCTGTCGGCTTCACGACGAATTCGGAGGTCTGAAGTCTTCCCTCTTCCACTTTCTTTTTCAGATCCTCGCCAAATTTGTTCATCAACAATTGTTCCTAAGTCTTTGCTAGGTCTTTGTTAAGTCATGGTTGGCCTCTACATTTTCAAGCCGATTCGGTGCTACCAAGAAAATATTGAAACGACACAAATGTTCTAGATCTTGCGAGAAAGCTAGCAGATACTGAGTTTCAGCGTAGTAATCAAATAGTAAGCAGATACGAACCATTACTAATTCATTATTAAGTCAACGTTGACCCATAAATTTTCAAGCCGATTCGGAGTGTGATAACTTTTTCCGTCTGACACATCTTTCGTTTAGCTTCGAGTGAGGTTAAATTGTCTCTTGAAGAGCTCGTATTTGGATTGATGCTCCGGAGGCAGGTGTATGTTGGTCAAGAGCTGAGGACTAGAAATAGTAGCGAACCGTAGCTTTGAGGAAACTAAGTCCATATAGTCCATTCCCCAAACCCAGAATAGTACGCAGTAGACCCACTGAGGATGCAAAGGACAGCATAACTAGCTATTAGATTGAATATTCAAGTATATTTACAGTAAAAGTTTATTTGCCGGAGATAGTAGAGGAAAGAAAGGACGTGAAGGAAGTGATTTAGACTACAGCAAAACATTTTGTTATATAGCTTTGAATCAGGGATAGAACCCGGATAGGACGTACCAGTACCTGCCGTCACGGCGGAACTATGTACGTTGACATGGTTGAGTAAGTACTTAGTATAATAAAGGAGTAGATAGTAAACTGCTAGCTCGGTAGAGATACAGTAACTGCTAGTACGTACAATCAACAAGATTGAGTACACTGAAGGGTCCGGGGTATGGGCAAAAGGGGCGGAGCAGGGGGTGGCATGTTTGAAAATAGGACAAAGCAAGAACAAAGCAACCGCTGCAGTTCAGGTGATTGATTGTTCGATTGTTTGAAAACCATCCCCTGCCCTACCTCTTTTTCTATTCCCGGGCCCTCCAGTGTACTCAATCTTGTCGTTGTTTGTAATAATGCTTACTTGTTGGGTACTACAAAACAGCAAGTAATGCAGATCGATGCCAAATTTAATTTTGGATGGTATAGTGTCTAGAAAAAGTGTACTTGAATATAGTCTGTTCCATCACTAGTATACTATTGAGTTGATAAGTGGCTCAAAATAGAGCCCAAAAATGCATGGCTAGAAATGGCACGCAGTACTCTTACAGTTCTATTACTTACAGTACTTACAGTTCTATCCCTGGCCTTACAAGTTTTGGACACTTTGTCGTGGAGTGTGGTGTTCATTTTTTTCTCTGTCTTGAATATCTAATATATATATGCATTATACTTCCAGCTCTTCTTGTAAAAATGAGTCTACCCGTCTGTTTGGCATGAGCACGCGTAAAGTAACAGCTCAATCAATGCACATCTTCCAATGCATGCAAAAATTTATTACATTTCCCTATGCATTATGGTAATAATAGTCTAAAAACTTCGTGTCTACCACACCTCTTTCATGTAACTCGAAGGCTGCCTTTTTTTGTAATTGCAAACGTCGCGAACCATCCTATGACGGCCTTGCCGACCGGCGATCCGGAACGAAAGTCTAGAAGGGGCGGCGGACACCCCGATTCATTGCATTGTGCGATGATGGTGATGACAAAGCGGATTACCGCATGGAAAGTGTGCTCTCTTTCAAGAACTGACTCGGCCGGCGTTCGATCACCAGAACGGACAAGTCCGAGGCTCGCATACATACACGGACTCATAGGCATCATCTCAGACTCTTTTGGAGAATAGCGTATATTAAAAGATAATTAAGATATAATCGCCTACAGACCGGTCATCGATGAATCAAACGATAATTTCAGTCTAGCCTGGTGATAGACGTACGGACGTACAGACAGCTAGAGAACTCGACAATAGTCGCGGAATTCGCCCTAATTATATCACGTACGTCGACCAACATCCATCCACCGATGCAGTAAGACAAGCATCTCTGCACACGTTATTACCCTCTCGAGGAGTTATAATTGATCATACACTGACAACAACAAAAAGCAGCCAAGGCAAATCTCGGTCGTATAAAATAAGTCGTGCGCTACAATTAGTTTGTTCGAAATCACTTTCTTCTTCTCACTTCTTCTCTGTTTCCATTCGGAAAAGATACACAAAAATGCAAGCCGCTCTTATCGTCCTTGCTGCCGTGATTGGTGTGGCCCTGGCCGGAGACAAGAATGGCGACCAGAACCCCAAGATTTGGGACGCCCTGAAGAAACTCCGCGGAAAGGATGCTTTGACAGCTGAGCAGATTCAGGACCTATACCCCAACGCTGTGCCCGGAAAGGACTTTCCCAACAACCTGGCTATCCCTCAGCCGCGTCCCATTGATTGCGCCGCGGTTAAGCCTGGATTCCATGTCGATGACAGCTCCGCGTCTGATTGCCAGCTCTTCGACCGCTGCGATGTCAACGGAAACTTGACCAGCTACATCTGCCCGGCTTTGACTGTAAGTGTCTGTGTCTGTGTCTATCTGGCTCGGTCTTTAGTAATAATATTTGTTTTTTTTTCCATTTCAGCGCTTCAACCAGATCACTCTGATCTGCGACTACTTTTTCAACGTTGACTGCGCACAGTCCAAGCAGTTTGCCGACTACTCCAACGGTCGCCTGTATGCCGGTGAGACCTCCATCTTCCTTGATGACCAGAACGATGCGCCAGCCTCCTCCTCCGGTGAGGCTGCTGCTGCTGCTCCCGCGCCCAAGAAGGGCGGCAAGAAGAAGAGCAAGCGCTCAAAGGTCGTCGCGTAAACGTCTCACAGAGACATTTCTGATATTTTTGTACTGTGTTTTGCCAAACAGTTATACCCACAGTCTGCCTACCTTTCTCGCACAGAAAATTCGTTCCCTCCCTCACGAGCGGATTTAATGTGTTTTTTCCCTCTCTCTCTATTATTCCTCTCCTTTTTTCCTCTTACTTTGCGGTTCTCTTTTTCAGTGTGATTCATCTGCACATTTTCCATTGCTTTCTCATTCTTTTATGCTTGTGGTTATTTGCTGCCTTTCACTTCTGCTCCGTATTTCCTCTTCACTTTCACTGCTCATTGATTGTACATGTAGTTTCGTAGTTTGAAATGACATCGGTCTGTGAACCAATTTGGTCAACAGACATCCAAGTGAGTGTGTGTGTGTGTGTGTATGCCATCACACTTTCGCGAGCTTTGTTCGAAACAATGCCGAAGAAGAAAAATATCTGACCCGATTTCATGACAGCTGTCTGTTATACCCACCCATTGAAAATCCAGATGACTGCCGTTCGACATTAATCAAATCGTTGCGAAATTTTTGTTCGGTCTGTTACTAATTCTTATAACGTTTGACCATCTATAACGTCTGTATCCACTGAACACCGTACAGATAAATACAGTGCATTTATATACACACACGTAGGGCACACACTAATGAAATATCGAACTGAAACATTTTGCGTAATTTTTAATTGCTTTGTTGGTACTGTATTAATGATTTTTTTATAAGGGTATTTTCTTACACCGTGCGGCATTACATAATAAATAATGCCAGGCTTGTGCTCGCACGCAAACTAAATGAACCAAGAAGTAATTTGCAGTTACTGGTAGTCATTCTCGTCAAATCCTCAACGAACTAATTAATTGTACATGTTTTTTACTGTACTACTGTATTACTGTATGACTGTATTAAGTGTAGTATTACTATACGTCTAGAACATTAGAGCGTCAGTCGTTGGACCTCAGGCAACGGAGGGCTTTTGGGGAGTGATATACTACATGAGAGGAGACTAATAGGGACACGCTAGACTTACGTGGGCATATGGGCATATGCCGCCGGAAGTCTTAATAGAACGGTCACAGGCATGGGGAAAGACGGACGGCCGAGTGGTGAGTGATCGATGGATCTGGACGTGGTAGGTGGGCATGCTTCCGGCGGCAATGTGGAAGGCAACTACTACTAGTAAGCTTGACATACGAGCGAGTGAGTCCGATGTAAGATTTATTTACATTAACATATTTACTACAATTAGTTGACTGGGTCGAACGAACGTGTACTAGAATGTACATACGGGGTGGTGTCTCGGTCTGAGACAAGCGGATACCTAGACAAATAGATGAGTGCCTTGGTCGGTCAAACTGATAGCGGAGCAGCCTGACGTCCGGTCTGGTAGACGGATTCTAACAGATGAATGCCGGGTCTGACAAACACCCAAGAAGGCAAACAGACAGACAGGCAGAGAGACATGCAGACAGTCAGATAAATAAGCATACAGACAGACAGACAGACAGACAGACAGACAGGCAGGCAGGCAGGCAGGCAGGCAAACAGACAAACAGACAGACAGACAGTGTAAAGTTATTAACCTCAATGTTCAATTTGATGGCTACGGCACCATTGGAGTACCCATCAATGTCTAGGTAAGTGGTCAACGAAATTCATCTGTCTCATGCATGTACTTTCAATCGCATGAAACAGTAGCTCACAAAATTTGCCATAAAGATTCTGAACCGTTGATCTTGCAAGTCAACCAGTAAAAGTTTAATGTCCATCAATGTCTAACACCGTTAAAGCAACTAGACATTGATATACGGTGCAGTCTATGTATATTAAGTGTGATAATAGTTCGTGGTGACACTCAAAATTATGCCCCATCAAGGCACAATCAAGCTCACAGACCCCGAACACATCTTCTGTCTCAGAATTCGTTCTAATTAGCCCAGGTACGTCGACCAACATCCATCCACACCAGCACATATTTGCCTTGCGCGTTATTTTATTTATTACAGTTAAAGCCCCTGATCAACGTTGAATGCAATATATATGTGTATATATAGGCGCAGAAAATAATTAGTTTGCATAACCAAAACAGTTGTTAACTTCCTTTCATTAATCTCGCTTTTACAGTAATCCTTACCTCAAGAGAATGCAGTCATCCCTCATCGTTCTGGCAGCAGTATTGGGAGTGGCGTACGGTGGCGCTGCCAACGGAGACCAGAACCCCAAGGTCTGGGACGCACTTGCCAAACTCCGCGGAAAGGATGCTTTAACTGCCGAACAGATCCAGGACCTCTATCCCAACGCCGTGGCCGGAAAGGACTTCCCCAATAACTTGGCCATTCCTCAGCCGCGGACTATTGACTGCGCCGGCAAAGCTGGATTCTACGCTGACACCAGCTCTCCGTCTGATTGCCAGGTCTTCGATCGTTGTGATGTCAACGGAAACTTGACCAGCTACATCTGCCCGGCTTTAACTGTAAGTGTCTGTGTCTGTGTCTGTGTCTGTGTCTGTGTCTGTGTCTGTGTCTGTGTCTGTGTCTGTGTCTGTGTCTCTGTCTCTGTCTCTGTCTCTGTCTGTTTGTTGTCTCTGTGTTTGTGTCTCTGCCTATAGCATTGTCTCTGTCTGTGTCTTTGCCGGTCTCAGTGTCTGTGGCGGTGTCTGTTCTGTGCCGGCGTCTGTGTCTTTGCCAGGCTCTGTGTCTATCTGTTTTCAACCCTGAGAGTTTTGTATTTTCGATTTCAGCGCTTCAACCAGATCACTTTGATCTGCGACTACTTTTTCAATGTTGACTGTAGCCAGTCGGCACAGTTTGTCGAATACTCCAATGCTCGTCTGTATGCGGGAGAGAATGCTATCTTCCTGGACAACCAGGCGGAAGTGAGTGCCGGAGCTAGCCTTCCTGCTGCTGCCACCCTTCCAAAGAAGTCCGGTGGCAAGAAGAAGAGCAAGCGGTCGAAGGTCTTGGCTTAAACAGAGACGTTGGAAACCGCTCTGCACATACATGTTACAACTGTTCGCGTATTATTATTCGCACAGAGGACTTCTTCCGCAAAAATAAACTGTTTTCATCTTTTCACCCCTTTTCTTTTTTCTTTCACTTCCTGTTCTTTCATTTGTACATATTTTCAGGCATTTTACTTTCGTTTCTTCTCTTTCATACGAATGTTCATTCCTCTATTTCTATTAATCACATACGTTTTATCCTGCTATCTGTTTTTCCTTCCGGTATAAACATGTATATTCCATATGTAAGAAAACGAAAATTTGCTGGCCGAAGAGCGGATTGGTGTGTTTTATACTTTGCTTCCTTCCCGATGGATTAATTTTTTCAGTCTCAATTTCTTCGTTTTTATTTTTGTATCAATCACATATTTTGTCTGCGTGTACCTGTCAAATTTTCAATTGAACTGAACAGAGAGCCGATTTTTGTGCGCCCCAGAAACTTCTCAAAAAGTTATGCTCACCATAAAAATTCAGGAATTTGTTTTCTGTGTGAATTTCAGTTGCACTAAAGATCTGCAGTACTCTCAATTAACATCGTGAACTGACTGCACGATGGATAAAAAACAACTTTATTGATCTCGAACTGGAAAAGAAGACCGATTGAAAAAAAGGCAAACATGGAAAGGTTTGCAGTCATCTCACGCGGAATATGTCACCTTCTTTGAACAGGTCAGCAGCCTGGCGGTATCCGTAGGGGGCGTGACTCACTGAAAATGACACCGACCGAACTTGACGATATCTTGACCGACAATGTATGTGCTGGGGAAGGTAAAGCCAAGGGCAGACGTGCAACGGACTTTTCGCAGGCTTTGATTACAAGTTTACCTCCACCTTTCCTTTTCCCCCCGTTGCTTTTACGAGTGTTGACCAAGTTCCCTTTGCGTCATCATAACAGATTTGATAATATTGGAAAAACTCCCAGTTGTTCATCAATCTTTAAGTGTAAATACCCCGAGATTTGGACATTGATGGAATAAATGATATGGTCATAACTATAGGAGTGAAGATAAAAATGGGCGTTTTGGTTTTCAATTCCGCTCGCTAGGGCAACGTTCAATATTTTGGGTTTGAACTTTCTTATCACGAGGGAACAATAAAAATTTAATTCTCATTGAGTTTAATTGATTCTAATTGATTCTAATTAATTTAAAAAAATCAATTTACATTATGTCTAGTTAGAGGACATTAACCAACATGGGAAAATAGAAAAGGGACTACGACAAAAAGGGGAAAGGGAGGCCTGGGCTACAAATCTTCTCCTTTCCTTCCCCCTTTTTTGCTATATTTGGTTATACCACTGCTGACCAATATCCCTTTGAGCGATCATAACAAACTTGATTATTTTGGAAAAGTCCTTCTGTTCCTCAATCTCCAGGTATGAAACCCCGACGTTTGGACATCGCTCAAGTAAATGATGTGACAAAAACTGAAGTGGTCATGAAAAAGGGGGCGTTTGGTGTTTTTCGCTCAACACTCGTGCGATCAGGGTCCAATGTGTAGGGTTTCAGTATTCCGGATTCTAAACAAATCAATCTTCAATTTATCAGGTTAGCTGACAACGGTCAACATCAACAATTTCCCTGATAGCGGCGTTGATCTGCTCCTAAAAGTGAGGTCGTCGGGTTCGTGTAGCCAGATGCGGTATGAATCGCCTAGACAAGATATAGAAATCTGAGTTCATGTAGCACTTGAGGTTTTAATTAAGTACAGTCAGAGACGCCTACCGGCGTTTGCGGTGCAATTTTATAGACATTTATGGGCTTCAGTGCTGTGAGAGCTCTTACTATTGTACTTCTCATCGAACAAGGTTTTGTTCTCGTAAGTTGGGTTGGTGCACTTCTTCTCGAACTGGACACATTTTAGTAAGATGTTCTGTCCGGATCTTCCCAGTACGGAAGGAAATCGTTAAAATTCTCTGCGAAATGGAAATCGTTTTGTGAATCCTTCGAATTCTAGTGTTCACATATATCCTAAACGACTTGAGACAAGTTCCTCTAATTGTTCTAGCTGTTCCTTTGATTGTGCGAAACCTTGCCTAACAAACTTGAGTGGTCATCAAGCCTAATCAAAATTTACTATGAGGCACGTTGTAAGGCATACATCCAACTCCGAATCCATATTCTCCCTCTGTGGTCAGGCCCGCAGCATCGCTTGCTCGAACAGGAATCCAACGTATCGCGAGTGCTGGCAACTAGTTTTTTTAGAAAGAGAAGCATCAAATCTTAAATAAAGTGCCACCATAAAGAGGCGCATCAAGGGATGATGGGGACATTTAAGACCACAAGATACGTTTGCACATACTATCTATCGGACTGTCAGAGTGCTTTGGTTGCCAAGTATCCGTGCACGCTGTACCCTGGTTCAAGGAAATTTGGACCTGCTTGTTTCTTGCTATGCAGAGGCGGTCGGAAATGACGCTTGTGGTGGAGTTAGCCTAAATAGCGTCGAACGGAAGGACCAAGAATTCAAGCCACACCGAGCACACTACTATACATGTGGATCAGGCGGGGTCTCGCTTTAAGGTCCGTACAAGTTGGAATCTGGACCCCTTATGGTAGGGCCAGAAGTGGGAAAAAGGGGCAAAATGTATTTTTTTCAAAACTGAACCTAAAATTAGGCTTTTTCTTCCTGAGCATTTGAAAACTTATGGGATTGTGGTGGTTTGACTTGCAAGGCCCCCAGATTTCAAAACATTTTCAAAAACTTCAGTTTTCCATCAAACTTGCACCATTCTTGTATCTTTTGGCCTTCCAGTTGCAGTTATCAATAAGGTGCGTCAAATCACAAATTCGATAGAAAAAATGAAGTTTTTAAAGTTTGTTGGAATCCCACATGAGCCTTGAAGTGATGTGGGTCAGTCATATTCCGCCATACGCAGCAGTTGTTACAGTCTCCCTGGTTCCGAGTTAGCTTGGTTCTCTTGCAGTGTGGCCACGTTTCTCTGGAGTCAAATTTCTCTGGCAATTCCTGGGATATAACTCTCGCGGCTCCAACGGCGAGGATTCCTAAGGACAAGAACAGGGAAGAAACCATCGTGGCCAAGTTGAGAAGATTAAAGGAATGCGAGGAACCTCTGGGAAGCTAATGTGAAACCATTTCAACAGTGAAGGATGAAATAATCAAATAGTCAGTCATCGAGTGTTTGGTCGCTTTTCAATCTCACACGCAGTCCAAGTGCGTACCACCCATTATCTGCATATTAAGCTATTTTTATTCGGGGAACCAAATCTTTCGAGAGCTAGCTGTAGTGATCGCATTAACCGTCGGTGTATCGATATATAATATAATACTATAAATGAGTTAAGCTTCACGCCTTGCCCCCAACATTATGAACATCCAAGCACGGAAGATATTTCTGGCGTGTCGTGCTGGAAACACTGCTTCAACCATTTTAGCTCCAGTGACAATTGAAGATCAGGTGGACCAATCCTTACTTGGAACGATTTTTAGAGGGGGAACCCCAGAATGTCACCGTTGTATACATTATTAATAGAGCTATACTATAGTTATAATACATTTCAAAACAAATTTCATCGGTCAGGAGATGGAAGTTTTTGCTAGAATTCCAAAATTGGGAAAACACTGGAAGATTCCGTTATCCCTGATTTTGACTGTAATAATTTCGATTTCGGGAAGTAGTTTAATTTAAAGAATTTGGACAATGTCCTTCTCAAAATTCAATTTTAAAATTCAAAATTATTCAAAAATGAAGTTTTTACGGGCAAAATCAGGCAAAATGGAATCTTTCAGTTTTTCCAACTTTGAATTTTGCCGAATTGTTTTTTCATATTCTCACCGATAAAATTAGTTCTGAAAATCATCATGATTATAGTTCTATTACAAAATTATAAAATATAATATAAAAAGTATGATTTTAGAAATTATTAATCCCCTCTTGAATGTTTTAACCGTTTGAAAATAACTTTTGGAGACTTGGCTCCATCTATTGCAACCGTCTGGAGATAGTTTCGTAAAATAGGAAGGATTGATCTGGAAGATCGACTGTCTTTAGGACGCCGCAACTGCAGTGACGCACGCAGTTGTCTCCGAGGTTCAACGCCTCATCAAGCAAAATCCTCCAAAAACATGTGAGTGGATGGAGCAGTTACTGAGCATTGGATCTCCAGCCCTGCAAGTCATGGAGAGCTAAAAGTCAGGAAGGTCTGTGTCAGATGGGTTCTTCACAAGCTGTCAGAAGACCGAGAACAGACACACAAAGACTTTTTTACTTTTAACATACTTCTGCACCAACAACGAAATTCCTAAAAAAGAAGAAACGTGCCACTCTTCCTCACCAGCCCTATAGTTCCGACCTTGCACCGTGTGACTTTTTTCGTCTTCCTAAATTGAAGAAAATTTTGAAGTGGCAGGACTTTTTTGAATGAAAAGGAGTTGAACGGGTAAGTGACGTCTGCGCAGAACCAACTCTCCATCAATAGCTTTTTGTTTATTTTCCAGCAATGGCTGGCCCGGCTGAAGAAGTGCATTGAATGCAACGGAGATTATATTGCGATGTTCGAGTGAAATATTGTTCATAGGTTGTAAATAAAAAAAAGATAAAAATGAACTTTCAATCATTTCAGCATGCCCCTCGTACTCCATCGTCATGATACATGGTGCGGTACTACCATTCGCACCCAATGCCGTAAGACTTCTGATTGTCGATGTACAGAACTGTAAAATGACAACAACGACGTACCAATTTTATCGATTAATCGTTGTTGGCGTTCCCGGTTTCAAAAAGATCGAATTGAAAGACAATGATACAGGGTAGAATTAATCATAAATGTAACGCAATATCAATGTTTCCATTTCAACGTTAGTGGACGCCTTTCAATTTCCATCGGATCATTATCTTGTGAATTTGCGATGCCCTCACCCTGGTTGACAACCTTTTGACTAGAGCTGTGCACGGTTAAAAAAAATCAATCCGCAGACCGCACCGCAGCCCAATTTTTTAACCGCGACCGCAGCGCATCGCGAGAAATTGACAAAACCGCACCGCCGCTGACCGCGGATAAATTTTTCTTAACCGCAACCGCACCGCAGAAACCGCTCGATTCGATCAAAATTGTCTTTAAATCGGAACAGCTGGTTTAACGCACGGTTCTGTTCCATTTATGGACTCCAATGACTTGTGAACCGATTAAAAGCACGAACCCTAACTTACCAGCGTAAACAAATGACGCGACATGTGGTGCAAACTACGGAACGAGTTATCGTGCACAATTAAATTGGTTTTCAGATATTTCGCGGTTTGCGGCGGTTAAACAATGCAAAACCGCAACCGCAGACTTCTTAACCGCAACCGCACCGCAGACCGCGAGCAGTCCAAAACCGTACCGCCGCGCGGTTTGCGGCGGTGCAGTGCGGTCTGCGGTGCGGTTTGCACACCTCTACTTTTGACACAACATGTGGTGTATTCGTATATTAATGTAGTGCATAATGTAGTAAATTTTTATCCCATTACCACCACCAGAGTTATACCGCAACTCGTATCCTGACAAACCAGGATGAACTGAACCAAACTGTCATCACAAGCCTCAACATGTCCGTCAATTTCAGCGAAATTCTCCAACCATTCCGACTGGAATTGATCGCTTGCTCACACTTCGTAGAATGACACGTTATGAAGTAATATTAGCCTCTATAGAGCAAGATGCATCACGTAAGGGATACAGTGCAGTGAACCGTTCCTTGATCGTAGGACTAATTATTGACTGCAAGCCATGTGAAAACAAGCCTGGATTCCCTAGATTGATTAGGGAAAAGCTCGGCCCCAAGAATGCCTAAGTGGGAAGAAACATGAAGCGTTAACATATTAGGCGTCAACGTAATAAAAATACATTATTAGATTGCTCGTGCGGTCTACCTCAGAAAATGAACACTCTGGAACACCGCCAATACTCCGAAGATTTTCGTGCATCCAGTCAGTCACATGATGAAAATGGATAGTTTTCATTTGTCATCTTGAGAGAAAACAAATGATTTTCCTTATTGTAACGTGACAATTTTAATATTTTCCCACCGGCGTAAAAGTATTATTAAGAATCTTCATGTGTATACCGTCATTCGGTCACGCACTATCACGAACCGCTTGTTCAAATCCTCACACCGCCATGAACGACAGTGTCACCACCAAATTCAACATTTCCGTCAAACTTAACGAAACTGAACAACCTTCTCGACTATCCACTGACGGATGGTTTTTCTTTTCGATCCTCGCCAGCGGAATGGGCAGCGGTTTAATAATCCTCCTCCTCATTGCGTCCTTCCAGCTAGAGCGATTGCGCAAGGGTTCCCACATCCTCCTCATCCATTTGATGTGTGTAGACCTCATCCTCTGCGGCGTGACCTTTCCCATTTCCAACATCACAACCTACATGGGAATGAGAGGATCCCCCATAGATATCCGCTGCAATGTCTTCATGTTCCTTCATTTGTCCGCTCTCTACGCGGAAAACTGGACGTCCTTGGCGCTGGCGATTAGTCGTTTTGTGGCTCTCACGCTCCCGTATCATTACCAATATGTGATCTCAAAAAGAGTCCTTACTTTCATGTTCATTATGCCCTGGGCGATTGGACTTGCATCTAATCTAGCAGTTTATTTGGAAATCGGCGGAAAGTTCGTCCAACAGACGGTGCCATTTCGGGTGTGCGTCGTGGCAGCCGACGAGTCATTCGGTTACCGCTTCATCGGAGTGACGGCTGGAACATACCTTCCGATTGCGCTGATCGGGGTTATTTATCTTACCCTGGGAGTGCGAAGGTTGGTGAAGTATCTGAAGGGTCGACAAGTTTCACCCATGGCTGGTGCTGTTCCAGTGGTGGAAAGACCGCATCTTCGCACGATCAAATCTCGACACATTATAATGGCGAAAATGTTGACCGTGACCTTTCTCTGGCACTGTCTGTGCTTTCTTCCGCCACCGACGCTGCAGTCGGGTTTCCCCTGGTTGGTGGCACGCTATCCCGTACTGATACAACTATGGCTCTTCAAAACGTTGGCCCTATGTGGCTACGTGGTCAGTCCGGTAAGCATCACCTATGGGTCGGGAAAGGGAAGCAATGGTTTTCTCATGTACTTTTGGTTGGCAGTTCATATTGCTGGCTCTGAGTTCAGACCACAGGAGCGGAATGAGAAGTTTGCTACGGTTCTGATGCCTTCTGAGGCGCCCCGACATTTTCTGTCACCACTGACACTTCAGGTGGAGTTCCTTGATTAGCGACGCGTTTCCCCTTACTTGTGCAGCTGTGGCTCCTTAAGACGTTGGCCTTGTGTGGATAGGTGGTCAGCCTTGTACGTGCTATATGTTTGGGTTGACTGGAGATAAACACGCTATACATGTATACTGTAAGGTTCTTTAGCATAAGCCGTTCGGTTTTGTCTACTTGCTTCGTTGTGTAACTTCCATATACGTACACGAGTTATTAGATAGGCTGAAGGAGTGTAAAGCCTTTACTCAAAGTCGTAAAGAAACGCCCTTTTATTGATTTCTTCCCAAGTTTTCTTCCTCCTTCTTTCTTGGGTCGGCACTAAAAGCCAAATAAATACGGCAGAGAACGTGGAATAAGGCATCATATATGTTCACTCCGTCTTGATCAATAATACTCCAAATACTCTAGGATTGTTCCCTCTCGTTTTGCCTTGCGTGTCCATGACCTTGGGTCGAACACACCCCACCATGTAGGAAGTCCTACAATACATACCGGTATAGGGGTACCATTAACATAGAAACACTTTGTTCTATTTGAACATCTCCGCAATTTTTCCTTTTTTTTTCTTTTTCATCAAACAATTTCAGCTGGAATGTAAATATGAGGGTCTCAAAATATATAAAGCTAGTAAGCGATAATCATCAAAAAGATATGTCATTTTTTACCACAATCAGCCAACCAAAAAGCCAGCACGCTGAGTTTTGCATACGGTTTTGGAAAAACGGTTGCCATTTTGCAATGGATGATGTTGCAATATCAAAAGTCACTCTGAACGAAGAAAACACTTAGGTTGATCGATTTAAAAATAGGCAGATTTTCAAACACGCTGAAAATGAGTTTAGAATACAGTCAACGAATTCCGGAAGTGTTTTTACGTAAATGCTATACTCATGTACAGTGTACAATTCTATAGGAGACCGAGCACTCAATTAGTTTTCTGATTTCAGTTCATATTGCTGGCACTACACTCGCTCAGTTCGGACCACCAGCGAGGAGTGAAAAATCTGCTGTGCTTTAGACGCACTTGAAACAATCGAGCTACACTATCTCTACACTACTTTTGTGGTTCCGTTTCTGCATTTGATGGAGTGAATAACTTGCTCACGTTTTGTTGAATAATATTTTATGGAGTAATGTGAGCCGCTATGAAGCAAGACGCATCACGTTAAAAATACAGTGCAGTAGACCGTTCCTTGATCATAGAACTAATTAGTGACTGCAAGCCATGTGAAAAACAAGCCTGGATTCTCTAGATTGATTAGGGAAAAGCTCGGCCCCAAGAATGCCTAACTGGAAAGAAACATGAAACGTTAACATATTAGGCGTCAACGTAATAAAAATACCTTAACAGATTGTTCGTGCGGTCTACCTCAGAAAAGGACGCTGGAACACCGCCAGTACAGCGAAGATTTTCGTGCAGCCAGTTACATGATGAAAATGGATAGCTCTCATTTGTCATCTTGAGAGAAAACAAATGATCTTCATTATAGGAACATGACAGTTTTAATATTTTCCCACCGATGTGAAAGTATTATTAAGAATCTTCAAGCGTATACCATCATTCGGTCACGTCCTATCAGGAACCGCTTGTTCAAGTCCTCACACCGCCATGAACGACAGTTTCACTACCACATTCAAAACTTCCGTCAAACTTAACGAAACCGAACAAACTTCTCGACTGTCCGCTGACGGATTAGCCCTGTAGGGATATAAACATGGAAAGCACAACTGTACAATCAAACAATCAACGAGGAGGAAATCTCTTTTCGTTCATTAATTCCAGATTCAAATCAAATGAATCTATGACCAACGGCAGCAGCAAACGAGATTAAAAATATAAATTTCGATAACTGATACGAAACAATCAATCGAGCACAATGAGTAAGTTGTACGAAATCAGCCAATCAGAGAAGAGTGAATCAGATTGAATGTTCAAACAAGTGCAGAGCCATACCGAGGGAGGCAGGGCTTAGCTGTCCCTTGAGATCGCGAGCATACTGTACCCCTTTTTGACAGACTTTTTTTACACATTTTATTGACGGCCGCACTATCTCTATTATATCATATTTACTCTTCCTTATTACAGTGCCCACCTCTACCTGACTGATGGACTACGATCGGAAGAGAACTGGAATGTACATTTACTAGTACTTTACAGTGACCAGCAAGTCCCATCAACGTTATCATAATGTTACTGTTAGTCTGTTACAGCCTCTTTTGATCAATCTCTGATCATTTTACTGCTCTCCACCAGAACCGTCTTGTAAGGAGGTTGAAGCAAAGGCTTTCGCGACTGCTGATGGAGTGATCCCCGTGCCTGGCAGTTTGATTGGTCTCAAATATGGCCACCAACTCGGACCAATTTATGTCCTGCTCCCGCACCTATGAGTTGCAGTTTGCTAAAATAATAAAAAAATATACAACCACATTCGTTAATCGAATATCTATAATTGGCATCTCGCAATTATTCCTTTACTGGCTGTATAGGAATGTTATAGGAACCTATATTATGAAATAATATATTACTGTATAATATAGCAACATAATATGGGCTCGAGAACCTTATCATTGGTGAATCCAAAGACAAGCCTAACTTCAGCCTGGCATAATAATTAATTATTTTACGGCCAGAAGTAAGCAGCAGAGTACGAGTTCTTGCAAGCGCCGAATGAGTTGGGAAGACGATAAGTGGGTGTAATAATGTACAACCGGTCAAGTGCCCGTCGACGGAAATTTTCGGGCTCTTAGCATCAGCGCGGATGCAAGTGCACTGCGCTTGACGCGAGCGTTTTTCATTTCTCTCCACCTGAGACCTGGTTTTGTTTACTGTCAGCAGTGACTATTAGAGACGTTTAAGCAAACCGGTGTAAGCGTATTGTAAACTTAGGCGTAAGATGCGCTAAGTTTACGCTTACGACTGGATGTTTAAGCACTCGGCGTAAGGCGTAAGAACAGAAAATTTTAAAGAAACCACTCGGAATCAAGAATGAAATTTTCTTACTCCGTTCTTACGGCGAAACTTAAGGTCCATTGCCCCTTACGTCAGGCAGTAGCGTAAGAAACTAACCTTAATAGAGGCCACACCCCGTGCCTCATTCCTATTGGTCCGTGTCCTTAAGTTTACGCTTACGTTACGCTTACGCCGTCTGCTTAAACGTTCCTATTGTTTCAACCGTGATTGTTATCGTGCTTCCGACCAGAGTTGGCTGAGAGTTAGTTTGGTTGAAAATTTATGAATCAACACGTGAGCCCGAGTTCTGGCCGACGAGAAGGCCGAAAACGGATTTACATTTTGTTCTCGTCCTCCCGGGTGTGCGCAGCAGTCAGTTGTTACATTTAAAATGTATCTATCAATCACAAAATCGTCACGAGAGCGCATGCAACCGCTTTTTTGAGGAACAAGTTTTTTCAGGTGCGGCCCTTAAAAATCTTGTTTTCTTTAGGGACGCTTAAAACTACCAAATAGTGAGCCGTACAGAACATAAGCCTGCAAACACGAACAGCGTGGAATGACCGGTAGAAGCCGTCAACCAGGACGGTCTGTCGGCGTAGAGGGTGGTAAGAGCGGAAACTCATCTGAACAATTGACGGTTTAGCCGAAAGGTTGGCAGTCATGCAGCCCGTCAGCCGAGACCAACGGTCAGTGCTTCTGATTGAAGGATGTTTGACGGTCAGCTGGGCAGGTGATCAAGAGGTTAGATGGTTATTTGACGGATGGCCTCACACGTCTCATATGCTGAAAGTTTGTCAGGATGTGAACGATCAGAGTCGAAAGTTAACGGGCAGTCCGAAAGATTGACAGTTGAGCAGGAAGATCAACGATCAGTTCGGCAGAGTGAACGAACAGTTTGACGGTCAGTCCAGCAGGCTAGCGGACAATGCAAAGGGCTACCAATAAGCTCGGAAAGGTGGACGGCGTACGCTGTCGGTCAGATCGGAAGATTATCCGTCGATCCGGATAGTTAACGGTGTACCATGACTGTCGATGGTCAGTTCGAAAAGTTACCGGTCAGACCGGAAGGCTGACGGTGTAATAGGAAGACTGCGACGGTCTGTTCGAAATTTGCCGGTTAAACTGTCAACCTTCCGGGATGATTAACAAACAACCTTTCGAACTGACAGTCGATCTTCTGGGCGCACAATCAATCTTAAAGTGTGAGCCCTAATCTTTAGGACTGACCAACTATTTTTCAGACATACCGCCAACCTTACGAACTGACTGTTAACTTGAAACACTAACCGCCATCAGTCAATCGAGTTGACCGACGGTTTCTGGTTAAGCGGTAACCTTTCGAGCTGTACGCGAGCCAGCCTGTCCGGTCGGACCGTCAATCTACAGACCTGACCGTCACTCTACCGACCTGACCATCGGTACTTTCAGTTAGCCTTCGACAGTGATCGTTTACATCTTGACTAACTATCAGCCTGTGGGAGTGTGGGCGTAGGGCTGTCCGTCAACCGACTATCCATTCTCTTGACAAGTTAACCTTCCGATCTGACCGTGAATCATCCGTCAACTATAAGCACTGACCGTCTGTTCTGTACGGCTCAGCATTTTGTAATCGCAAGCGTCCCTGAAAAAAACTAGGATTTTGGAGGACATCCTACAAAAAGGGGTATTGAGGGATTTCCTAAAAGTGTCCCTAAAAACGGTTATAAACGTGTGAATCTTTCGCGAAATCTAGCGTACGAGTTGAATTCACCTTAGGATCCCGAGCGCAATTCCAACGAATTTCCGGTACCCTTACGAAATTTAAAATGTTAACGGGTTCTGACGAAGTATTCTAAATGAATCTGTTATTTTTCTCTCATGATTTACGTCGCGCGATGGCTGGACACAAACGCAGAACACCAGAACAGGCCTTCAGACAGTAACTATGTACATTGTTTAGTAGTGTGCGAGTCAAGTAAAAGAAGAAGGTAGAAACAGTTTACGGAGGTAGAAACTCAGAAAACGCGAAAGATCGATTCTCAAAGTGACACTCCGCCTTGGTGTTGTGCAGCAAAACCTGAGCACTTTCAACATCGGGACGGAGGGATCTTCGTTGAATAATTAGCCCGGGCAGTGAACTGCCGTTGGCCAGAGCGCGTTCCTTTTTGGCTTTGAAATTCCTCGCACAAAGCTGCAAAAAAATGCGAAGACAAAATGAGCTGCATAAAGCTTGAAGAGTGATAGCCATTGTCAAATTCGACTTATTGACAGATACAAACAGGGAGACAAAAGACAGAAGATAGACAGACAGATAGACAGACAGACAGAGAGAGAGACAGAGAGACAGAACGACAAGCGAACAGACAGACAATCAGACAAGCAGTCAGATAGACAGACGAACAGTGCCGGAGGAGTACAGCTAAAGAGCTAGATTAACAGTTATTAACCTTCAAATAATTTTCTAGCATTGTGACCCGAACGCGACAGCCAGCTCCTTCCACCATGCCGCCATCCAGAACGACTTCCAGAACGAAAAGTGAATTTCCATGCAGCAAAAGTGTCGGCACGACATAACCAATTACAATGTTAATGTAGACGCGAAGGAATTGTTCCGGTCCATTGCGATCAGCCACATAATTTTCGCAAAATATCCAAATTCCACGCCAGACCGCGATGACTCCCAGTTTCGCGATGAGCAAGTAGGCGTCCTCAAAAGCCAACCGAAGGAACCAATGGTTCTTCGATTCGAGATATGCGGACAATGCGATGGCTTGATCTTGAAGGATATCAATGATAATGCAGATAGCGTAGCCGAAAACTAGGCAAATTATTAAGCTGGCAGTGGAATCTTCGGGGAACAGCAGCAGGTCGAGCAGGACCCAAATCCCGCGCCACTCAAAAATCACAAGGCATCCAATCACAGTGACAGAAAATACTGAGTCGAGTAAGAGAAAGAGCGGTTTATCAGCCTGAAAGAGAAAAATAAACTAAGCAATCGAAGATTGACAAATAGTCAGGCCGACCGGTAAAAAGACAATGGCACAGACTGCTGAGAGATAAACAATCGAACAAACAGGCAGGCAGACAGACAAAAAGATAGACAGACAAACAGACAGACAGACAGACCGACAGACAAACAGACAGACAGACAGACAGACTGACAGACAGACAGACAGTCAGACAGACAGACAGACAAACAAGAAGACAGACAGACAGATAGACAAACAGACAGACAGAAAAACAGTCAGACAAACAATAAAGGAATAACGAGATTTTAGACTGACGGGAGCGCGAAATCTTGTCTGGATGATGAAGAAAGACCGATGCTCATCGAAGGCAGTGCCGAGTGGTGAAGCAACGCCGTTGCATGAAGCTCGCAGACAAATCAGAAGACTTGTTCCGAACACGAGCGAAAAACAAGCACTGGGAACGGTCACGCCGGAATAGTAGTCTTGCACCATCCAAAATCCTAAACAACAGGCAAATGTATACGATACGAACATAATCGTAGAAAGATGGCGAATATTCTTCAGATACTCTTTTGTTCACGTCACGTCATAGCCGCCTATAACGATTTCTCAACTAAAGTTTTTAAATGCATGTATTGAGATTATCACACGACTTCAGTAAAGAGTGTAAAAAATGTAATCCTTCTTTTTTTGCTTCTCCTTAGTCGAACGTTTGAAATTGAATCCTCGGTGTGGCTGTCAAATACTTTTTACTTATTTCAACTAATTTTGATATCCTTGGCTCCTTACATCCTACCTCTGCATAAGAAGACATTTGCACAGGCCGCGACCAGCGTGTAAAGACGTTTAATCACCACATTTCTAACTTTCCATCCAGGCTCCAAAAATCGCTCAGTCAGCTCGTACTGCACCACGTTGAAGAAGACCAAGATGACCGCGCCAGCTGCCACGCAACACCATGCACTCCACTCCACATGCTCCGGATAGAAGTGCAGGTCCAAAAACATCCATACCCCCGCCCAAAACGCCACTACACTGGGAAAGAGGACGAAAAAAACCAGACATCGATCGGCAATCAGGAACAACCGCGGATGAGCATCTTTAACGGCCTGTAGCCCTTTCATAACGCACAAATTGAGTGTAGAAAAATGGCTGTGCAAAGGACGGTGCATTCAGCCGCCGCGCACGCTTCAAAACGGCGCGGCTAATTATGCCTGATAAAATATCACAATCTTTTGGGAGTAATAGATCCGCATGATGGGGACTATTACAGTTAGGTCATTGGTCTTGAATTTGTGAAATATATTTACGATCCTGAGTTAAAGCTGTGTATGTGTGTGTGTGTGTAGTCGCTGTGAGTACTCGAAAGTCATGAAAAGAGTCTGCACGTTCAGCACTTTCTGCTGGTTACTGTATCCGACTATCAGTTGTCTTATCAATACATACACTACACACATTGACTGACCGTCCCGTCAGCTTTTCGTGTGCACAGCGGCGCGACACCACGTTTTCTGCAAGTTGGCCTGGGGCTCGATTGTGTCAGCTGATTGATGCGGAACACATACATAGTGGTGAGGATTATCACACACACGCCGTATGGGGGCGTGGACAATTACGGTACGGTGTACGATTACAGAATACGGAGAGGCGCATAATAGCGACGCAGAGTCCAGTTGAAGCCCACAAATATCATGGCGCCGACAGAGTTTTTTCCCCACTATCTCTTTCTTGACTGTGAAACGTTTTTCGGCAACGACAAACTTTTAGTAAGCTAAATAAAGGGTTTGCGAAGATGACAAATTTTCTATGCGACACAAAATTAATCAGTCACTACTGGCGAGTTTTGGAACAAGTACTTTTTTCAGTGCAGTCAAAACAATTGCTTGGAGTTGGAGTCATGGAGTTACGTACTAACATAAGCAGTGCCCTGTGCGCTTGGAGTTAGTGGCTTTACTGGAATTAGTTACCGGTTGTGTGAGGGCTTTCAATGATGAAGTTGTTAGAGTTAATGAGGTAATGGAGTTACTGCGGTTTTTGGCGTTGCGCGCTCAACTCCCAAAGCTCCAATAACTTCAAAAACTCCGAACCGCACACCTCAGTGTGCCACAAGGGCATAATTCCACCAACTCTATAAGTCCATAACTTCAAACCTTCACACTCCACCTCACAGTATGATACAAGAGCATAGCTCAAATAACTCCAAAAACGTCAGTAACTTCATAACTCTGAGCCTCTGCATCTCATAATGTACCACGCCAATAACTAAAATTCAGAACCTTCGTTTCAGAGCGTATAATTTTTGTAACAAGTCATATGTGCCCTATGCGCATGCACCAAAACTCGCCGCTACTCATACCAAGCCCAAAACTTATTCCCATTTATGTTTATACCAAGTGGCACAACAAATGCTTATGTTGTCAATTAAACAAACAAGTGAATCAGTATGTTACTTAAGCCAAAGACGGACGCATTACAATCAAATACATCTTTCCTAATGGCGGAGACGAACTGACCGTTCGTCACCTGAAATTGATCAGACCACTCAGCCTTGCCAACTGCTTTCGTGACCGTTCACTATCAACTGAGGTTAGTTTACAATGCCACTTCAGAGATAATCATTCCGTTCTGCAGGCTGTACTCTTTAAACTGATAATTGATCATTTGCACATTGTGCAGTGTGAAGGAAGCTTATCTTAGCGCTAAATTTGGTCATCCAGTGGTACAGGCTCAAAACACCATCTGTTTATTTGAGCTATTCAATCAGATCAATTCGATCATTACCCAGATGGATTAAAAAAGATCTCAGGGGAGCATTGACAACGAACTGCCAGTTTAATGCGAATCGTACTGACGAACGGTTGCAGCTGTCCTGTATGATCAAAAATGAAAAATGAGTCGGCGTCTGTTTCCATAGCGAAAACCCTCCAACACTCTGCTGAACATGACTCTTTTACAAAGTCAGTAGACGAATGTTATCGTAGTCTGAATATTTTGTTTTTCACTTTTGTGCTGAATGTGCAACATCGTCTAGAGCCTTTGTCTCCCATCCAGCACAGGACGGTTATACAATTAATAACAACATAGAGAAAACGTAACCTCCGATGGTTCCGTGTTCATCAAATGCACTGACTCACCATTGGTCGCAGCTTGTCGAAGATTTGAGCTAGTCTCCGACATCGAACCTCGTCTAATTCACCCACATGGAGCGATGAATGCCAACTGAACCAGAGGCACATTTACTGATCGTCAGCTGCATAATATTGTTACAACCCATAGCCATGCAAATGCAATCGCCAATATCCAGTCACTTAATATCTATAATCGGACGAAAATGGTGATCGGCGACAGTTCAGTGGCATTTATTGTAACCGCCCCTAGCTTGCATTTAGGTTTGCCTCATTGGCACCCGAAGATCTAGGTCGCATTCCCGGAATCAAAGCCTATTTAGTCCGATATATTGACATACCTTGAGTCGCGGCGTCTGGCACTTCAGGGTCTAGGCTGCGTTTCCGACAGCCGCGCATGTTTTCACTAAACTACTCGATCGTCGGGAATCCAAGATTAACCGGCGACTGTGCCAAAATTTAGGATGGTATCCGCTGCATAATAAGGGGATGATGAGATGAGACCATATCTTTCACATTTAAAAGGTTTCAAATCTTTGTGGGATCAACCTGATATATATGCCACAATCAGCACCAAGTGGGATAATTTTTCTGCCTTTTTTTCGTAGTACCCCTTGTCACAATCATCATGGCGCATCTCTCTGTGGGTTGCCTCATCGCCCTATCAACTGCCTTCCTGTACGTATGACCCTGTGATAATCCGACGTACTGCTTGTCGCTCTGTCTCGGCTTCCTGATTGTAGCTTTTTGAAAAACATTTTGTATTCTACAGGATTGCCGGACAAGAACGGAAAAGCCGTTTTTTTGGCAAGGCCGGCGACCACGTACGACCACCGAAAGTGACCCTTGTAACAGTTCACATTAATCCACGTGAACCCGTCGTCGTCCCATTCGCTGAGCGGTTTGATGCCCGCGAACGATGGCCACACTGCGAAAGCATCCGATTGATTCGCGACCAAGGAGAGTGTAACACTTGCTGGGTACGTCCAACTATTCGGAGAGCTCGTAGCATGGCTAATAAAATACGCCAATACTTCCGTTTCATACAGGCCGTGACAGGAGCGAGCGTTCTCTCCGACCGCATCTGCATCGCTTCCGGCCAGACGGAGAACGTGCTCATTTCAGCGAACCAAGCCGCGGGCTGCGCCAAACCCTGGCTGAATGCCACTGCGAAGTCAGTAGAATCTGTCCCACTGTGTAATGCTTTTGAATGAACATCTGCACTCTACCTGCCCCGCTGGGGCTCCGAAATAATTGCACGTGGGATGCTCATGCTCGTCTTGCCTTGCGTTTATAGCTGCGACGAACCGGGCGATCCAGCCTTCGTCTATGAACACGCGGTGATGTACGGTCTTCCTACGGGAGGGGAACTGAACTCTAGTGTCGGTTGTGTGCCCTACACTGTGCCTCCTGGCGAGACAGGACCTTTAACGTGTGCCCGAGAATGTATCAATCCTGAGCACAAGAGACCATTGGCCCGAGATACACGCAGGGGTAAGTAATGGGAAATTTTTGGGGCAGTATTCGGTTACACGGTGTCGGAGTTATAGTCGGCTATGGTAGAGCCTGACCTGTTATAACAACCTTGCAACTGGATATGAAAGATGGCAATCAAGTGACCTTGTCATAACGGATGAAACAGAGGGCTGGACGGAAAGTGCAAGGCTGGATGGACGGCTGAGCATGGGGTGGAAAGACCGGCTGTACTCAAAAATTTTAATTGCGTGATGAGAAGTCGAGAAAAAACAGAAGTTCGAACACAAACGAAGGTATGCTGGAGCAAAGAAAACCTCGATGGGCACAAGTTTTGTGGAACTGCTTAATCATTCCCCCCAAAAGTTTTCGCCCTTCTTTGGGAGATCCTCATCTAATCTTATTATAACCCGACGTGTCCGTCGCCTATCTCCTAATTATCTCCATTCATCAAACATCTATCGCTTGCATGTGACTCCTGGTCTAGTTTCCTTGTGGTTCGCCTGGCTTTCCGTCCTTTATTCAGCCTTTGCATTATAATCTTCCCATGACGGTACTTCTCATCGATCTTACAGTCAGACGGGGAACCTATAGCCCATCCGTCAATCCGTTCAGCCTAGCAGGATCTGATCTCTTCCAACCATGATGCCGGCCATTCAATTATATTGTAGTGCAGTAACACTTTGATTAAACATTACCCGTGTCATCTTTTGGAACGTATGTTTGCAGTCGATTCATACTGGGTCAGATACCACTTGTCCAACAGTACACTCACCCCGAAGCAGATCGACGAGGCTGTCGCTAAAATGAAGGCGGAACTCATCACCAACGGGCCTATATCCGCAGAAATGGTACCGACCACCTACGACGACTTCAAAGCATGGAATTCCACTTCGAGTAACGGTAAGTATCCTTTCCCTTTCCAGAAAAAAACTTGCGAACAAACGTGGTCCGCGTACAGGGCTCTGCTACAGCGGGCCGGGCGTCGGAGCCAAGGAAATCGGTGGTCACGCAGTCAAGATCATCGGTTGGGATAAGGACAGGGCGGGCACGCCCTACTGGTTGATCTCCAATACCTGGGGCACCGGCCGAGGTGACAATGGTACCTACTGGGTGGCACTGGGGAGGAACCTTATGGGCATTGAGGGGAGATTTGCGGCGCCAACCATTGTTGTTCCCGACACCTGTGACGGGGAGACTTTCTGCAGTCAGCCCATCGATGCAGCCGTCACATTCAACACCACTGCTCGACTGTCAAAATTCAAGGATCGTTACTCCAGGACGCCGGGACTGGTTTCACACTATCTTTTTCAAGGCACGCGAGTACTGTACACATGAACGACCATTATGAAAACCGTTGATGAATTTAAATAATTTTAGTCTATAAAAACCACATCTAGCTTTTTAACCCAAATTTGCATGCATTTCAATAGCAAACCCTGGGTATATTACCCTGATTGTTCTTCAACCACCCCTAAATTCGTAAGTGCCGTGACCTTACCTTAATGGCCAGTGGGTACCCGGCCTTTCTGCAGTCCAACGGAGTCGACCAAAAATGTGTGTGGTAAACAGATAGACGTTGAATTTCTCAAAACTTTCTAGGTGACTGCGTCCAGCGGGTACTGGTCGACAACGACGGAGTTCTGGCAGCTTTCGGGCCAGCTGTTGCTATCTCAAAAGTGTTCATTAATGCCCCGCCCTCTCCGATAACTCACACTACGCAGTCGACCGATGGCCGCGTCGAACTACGAAACGTACGGCGGACTCTTACCCAAATTCCATCTCTCATGATCATATAACCGAATGAATCATTTTCTGTTCCACTTAAGGCCGCTGGGCAATCACGGGTAAATTGCACCAACGCGGCTTTCTACGACGCAGCGTTGTACAACAAGTTCATCGCATGCAGCGATCCGGGAACAACCGGACTAAAATTAGACGTGGAGACAAGCTTCTCCAACGGGACGGGAACGTCACGCACATTTTGGAAATATAGTACGATGAATTGCCATGTTTTAGCCAATCTGTCGGTTATTTTCCAAGGGCTTCCTATGCATGCTGTGTCCTCTCCATATTCGTCGTTCGTCTCCCCGTCTGTTCTTCAGCTGGCTGCCCCTAACCAACCTTCCGTTCGTTTATTATTTCCTGTCCGTCCCTTCGTCTTTCCGCCCCTCCGCCCATCCATCCACCCGTCCGCACGTCCGTCTGACCGACTGTTGCGCGTTTATCTGTCCGTCTATCTGTCCGTCGGTTCCACCATTCCCTTTTCCCTCTGTCCCTCAGTCTCGCCGTCCATCCGTCCATCCGTCTCTCCGTCTCTCCGTCTTTCCGTTTCTCCGTTTCTCCATCACTCAGTCCCTCCGTTGGTCCGACCTTCCGACTGTTCGTCAATTTAACGTATGTCCGCCCGACTGCCTGTCCATCAGGCCGTCGGTCAGCTCATTGTTTTTCTGCTTGTCTGTCTGACGAAGCAAGACAGATAGTGACAAAACGGTATGAACAAAAGAAGTTATGATGATTCAATAGCATATAACAGGGACGGACGGATAGTCAATCAACCATCCAATAAGATAGGCATCTCTCATGTGACGAGATGGAGAAAGAAACAGGGTCACTCCAAGGCCTTTCAGATGTTTTCGTTTCATAAGGCTACATTGTATTGTACTGCGTTTTCAGGCAATCAGCGCCCGGCCACATTACACGGCAATGACGTACCCCACGAAATCGGTGAATTGGTAACTCGACACTTCGACAAAGTGAACGCGCTGTTGAATATGGACGGAAATATGAACATGCTCGTGTTTGGGACGAGTAAAGGCCAACCAGGCTCACCGCTCATTGGAATCATGTCCTATCCACGGGCTACGCAGGAAGCCACAGTACGTGACTCTTCTCCGTTTAATTACGCAGAAATAACAACAAACAAGCATACAGACAACACCTTATGGACATTATACACTGTACATCTGAATTTGCCATTTTAGTGGGTGCAAGAACCGGTGCCGACGGCGAACCTCCTGAGCTGTTCTAGTAAATCTCCAAGGACCCTTGTATGACGGCGAACACAGATTTCACCTTCTGCTCACCAGTTTTGCTGTCACCCATAACAAGTTCAGGCAATATGTGTTACTTAATACTAAAGTATTTCACGTTGGATTTGGTTTGAATTAATTTATTTTTCCCCAACCCTAACAAATGAGTTTCCGGGCTGTTCCTCGGACCCCTCTGTTTTGCCCAGTATGACTCCATCGGGAAATGTACTAGACTCCCGAATTTTTTTTAAAATATATATTAACCATGAACCAAGCAGGGCCGAGACGTTCGATTGCATTGATCACTCAGTTGTCTAAGCAGTGTGTGTTCTACTAAAAAATCAAAAGCAAAAGCAAATTCATAAAATAAAATAAAATTCATCCATGAGAGAAGGAGAAACCTCCATGAACAGACATACTACCGTCGGCAGGAGAAGTGCGGGATGAATAACCCATCCAACCGCAATATACAGTGCCGCAGGACAAACAAATACCAGGCAAACGCTTTGGGTTGAATCACTACATGGGTTGAATCAGTCGGGTGGCGGAGGGCGCCACGAGTGTAAATTGTAAACAGCACTCATTCAGCTTCACACACATCGCCTGCGGCGCCCTCCGCCATCCGACTGATTCAACCCATGTAGTGATTCAACCCAAAGCGTTTGCCTGGTATCATACGCAGGAGCGACTTTCCAGAGGTATTTTCGACAACCCAAAAGAACTTTGAACAAGGCAAAAGAGTTCAAAATTGGAGCAGCATTTAGTAATTACGTATATTTAGCTGTGTTCCCTAAATGTACTTTTTATTTTGTATTTACTTAGTTGTGATTTTAGTTCTAACGGTTTACAATACTAGTTGTGAACTAATATCACACGGTGACAATGAAGATACAATTTTTTATTACGAGCTTAATGACTGCCATACCGTATGATAGGGTCAGGGCGTTAAAAGTAATGATTGATATTACTGTATATGCAACTCAGTGAAAAGACCAAACCGAAAACGCAAGGGGCTCAGGCTTCGCCACAGCGCGACACGACGTACATGCAAAGTGCAGAGACTTGCCGCTTTATTACTTGCATCCGGATCCATGTAATTGAACATTTCACGTGCTTCACCATAATTCATTACGGTACATTCGGTACTTCATGCTTTTTTATAAACAATTATTCTTCTCGAGCATTTAAATTATCGGGCTTAATTTGACAATTATCGTTGGGGTCCCCGACGAGCAAAGGAAAAGACGTAGTGAGACGATTGAAGATTAAGGGATAATTACACCATAAAGAATTGATACTCGATTATCTGTTCGGCCCAGAGTCTGTAATTGATCCCGAGTTATTTTTTTGAGAAAGGCAACGATAAAAGAAATTAAATGCTCCGACTGCGAGAGAGGATGGGAGGGAAATATACAGACAGATCTAGTATTATTATTGACTGTAGTTTAGGCTTGTCTCATCTCACATTGCACTGATAAACTCTTAATCATCCACGCCCCCGCATTCTGGCGAAAAGATATGCATGCGGATGAGCCTGATGCTCCTCGCCTGATGCCAAAATAACTCGACTGTCACGCTAATATATTTATGACTTTGAAAAGAAGCGGTCTGTCGGAAGTGTTGATAAGCCCAGTGATCCTTGGCGCGATTTAGGCAGCACGCATTCTCATTTTCACCCATTTCCGGTTACTCACATGCCGATGTATTAACCAGCAAAAGCAAATACGAAATATGAAACGTAGCATCAACCACGGTGAGCTTTAAAGAAAACTCTGCCATATGCTAAATTTTATTAACACGTTCTTCAGCGGCCTTAACTCATTTGATCTTGTATGGTGCGGTATGAACCGTCTTCAAGCCTTTAAAGAAGTCTATCCACTTCTTTTCCTAGTCGCCGATCGATGCTTGGTGTTTTTTGTATTATTTCCCTGTGTGGTGGCGTTTTGGGCAGGAGTGTGGATGCTCTTGGACTTGAACTTCTATCCAAGTACCCACACAGCGTTCAGCGCATGGTGTTTGACGGTAACGGGGGCCATTCTTTTGGTCATTCTCAACGTGGTGCAGTACGATCTGACGGAGCGCTTTTTGGAGCCGGAATGGAGCCTTCAAACAGTTGTGATTAAGAGGCTGTACACTTTGATTTCCGGCTTTGCAAATGTTTTCTTCTGCAAAGGTAAAAGTCCTGAAATGAAAATCAGTTTCGTTGCGTTTCCAATAATTTTGCTGTTTTCTGGTGAGCTAAAAACAAACGGTTAAATTTTATAAATTTTATATAATAAAAATAATTTAATATGGTAATAAATTTAATATAATTTAACGTGATTTAATATATTTTAATATAATAATAAATTTATAATTATAAAAATTGTTTTATCATTTTAATTTGATGTAGGCGTATGGATGGTTCAAGATCATTACTTCGAAGTCACGATTCCAAGTGCCTGTTTCTCGCTCATCCTCGGGACAAGCCTCCTCCTATTTCTCCGAGCTTCCTGTAACGGGGTCTCCACACCGCTCGGTACTGCTTTCGACGAAGATAATTCCTTTTTCATCATCGGGACGCGATTTCGTACCCAGGTTGGTGAGCTTAGTTCTGTCTACACGCAAACTGCTTCTTTCGGTCTGTCTAAATCTTGGCCTCACTACTTTACCTTATCCTTAAGTCCTAAGGATCACTAACTGTCTGCCGTTTCCCTAATCGGTCTCTCATTCCGTTATCGTCTGAGCATCATTCGTCTAGTGTATTGTAAGATTCTTTCCATTTTTTTACATTATTCGTACCTGACATAATCTGAATGTCCTCTCTCTTTCAGGCAGATAAACGTTTTCTCTTGCTCCTCGACTCAATATTCTCCGTGACTGTGATCGGGAGCTTGGTGATTTTTGAGTGGCGTGGCATCTGGGTGCTGCTTGATCTCCTTCTGTTTCCCGACAATCCAACCCTGGCTCTGCTCGTCTGCTTGGTATTCGGCTATCTTATGTGTATCATAGTGGACTTGATTCAAAACAAAGCCGTGGCAATCTCCGCACACCTGGAGGCGAAGAACCACGGACTTCTTCGACTGGCTTTCGAGGACGTGTACTTGCTTGTGGCGAAATGGGGAGTGATCATAGCTTGGCACGGGATTTGGTCCTTTTGTGAAAACTACGTTGCGAACCGCAATGGACCGGACCAGTTTGCCCGCCTGTATATTAACATTGTGATTGGTTATATTGTGCCGACACTACTACTGCATGGTAATTCGCTGTTTGTGCTGGAAGTTGTGCTGGATGGCGGCCTGGTTGAGGGAGAAGGGTGCCGCGTTCGCATTACGATGCTGGAACATTATTTAGAGGTTTGTCCGTTTTCTCGTTGATCCGTCTGTCATTTTTCGCGCAACGGTCAATCTGTTTGACTGTTATCCTATCTGTCTGTTCTTATATCCATCTATCCGTCATGCGTGCGCCCATTGATCCGTCTCTTTCTTCAATCGTCCTTCCGTTAATCCGTCCATCCCCCCCTCTGTTTACAAACAAGTCAGTTTTTTGATCCCAACCACTGTAAAAACATAGTTTTTTGGAAAACGTTGGATTCCAAGATTAGATTGAAACTAGCCCTTAGCTCCGCCCCTGGCATCCAAAACCGATTCTGCTTATGTCAATCGATTTCAAATCGAATTTGAAGTGGAAGGGTGTCAAGATCTTGGAATCAAACGTTTTCCAAAAAACGAAGTTTTTACTGTATTGGGATGTATGGTAAATCCGTTAAGGAGATCTGGAAGCTTTCAATTTTGTTCCTGCCGATACCAGACCTCGAGGGCCGTTGAATATTTTTCTGAAATCTTCATAATAAGTCCATTAATTGCAAAAATAAATTCAGGGAAATCGGGGTGTCATATCCCGTTCCGACCCCTTGTAAGTCCGATCATCCGACCGTCTATCCACCCATCCATTTGTTCATTCGTCCACCTGTCCATCTGCCCGTTCATCCATCGGTTCATCCGTCCATCCGCATATCCGCCCGCCGTCCGTCACTATAGACATGGTTGTCAATTGTTTCTCCGTCATTCGAAGCGTTCATTTGTCCATCCCACCGTCCGCCCGTCCGACCCTCCGTCAGTCTGTCCGATTCTCACTGTTCATAGGCATGCATGTCTGTCAATCTATCCTCTCTGTTCGTTAATCTACCGTATTCACTCAGCATGTCCCTCGTCCCTCTGTCTGCATCCGCCCATCACTCTGATTGTCTGTTCGCCTCATCGGGAAACTGTGATAATTAGCTTTCGTTTGTTTCTAGCTTTGCGCAAGGAATTATTCAGCAAAACATGAATACGCCATTTCACATGGGGCTAAGGTGAACGGGATCAATAATACTCAGCGAAGGTCGCTCCATGGCAATGTTGACAGCGCTCAGACATTGAGGCATAACATCACCGCGGACTGTCACTTTGAGAACCGATCCTTCTCGTACTCCGAGTTTTTGCCGCCATAATTTGCATCGTCTTATGGTCACTTTAAAACGCACAACCGTTCCACCAGTAGTAACTATCAAAAAAGTTATCTGTTATTGGGCAACTTTCCGTATCACAGAAGCATTAAATCGTCGTGCGAATTTGGGCATGTCCTATGTGGCATATATGTTCTATATTGAAAGTTGGAACGGTCTTTTCGTACGTCACTCTTCTACTGTCGTTACATAGATTCAGTCCATAATCCATTGTCATATGCTGTAGGTACAAATAACTCTTAAGGTTGCCACATTTTATTTGGGAATATTCGAAATTGGCAGTGGTTTTAGATGAGATACATATATTGGTTATGCGCAAGGCATAAGAGTCCTGGAGGAAGACACACGCCAGTCGGATAAATCCCACCACGATCTAAAGTCAGCCTGGGCAGCCATGTATCTCCTGACAATAATCCAAAATCCAAAAATGAAACACAAGCACGGAGAAACCCAAAAACATTAGCTGCGCATCCACAAAGGAAACACGCACCTCCAGGAGTATCCGACGCCTATGGTAGCCAATATCAAACCAATCCCTACCATGACGGCAGACACCATAATTGCGGTCCACGTTCCTGTTGCCAATTTCATTTCATTTTTTTACGCTATTTCATCAATAAAAATCAGTATCTTATTTACAGAAGAACGATAAACTCACCTTCCTGCGAACAACGTGGATTATTGCCAGCGTATCCACACACGGGCTCATTCGAGGGGAACCGCCCGGTTCCGTGCCAGCTTAAAAGTCGAATCTGAGTGATCTTTTCAGTGGAACCCGATTGAATTATTATGGTCTGTTGAAGATAAAAAAACGTGAATGAGTGAGAATCATCATTTCTAATACCCCTGTGCACAGTTTCGTTCGATAGCCTTGTTGATCGGGACAGGATGGGTTCAACGCCTCCCAGCATTCGAGACAGACGAGCAATTTCTCTAATTCCACATGTTTTAACTGTTAATTGAAAATATAATAAGAGTACAAAATTAAATTGAAACGATTCTTGTGAAACCTTAAACACAGAAAAGCAGTAGCTTATACCACATTTTACAATTTTTTACTAACAGATTAATACTTGTGAGTTTAATTTCAAGACTCATACATCGCTTATTGACTCAACTATCGTTAATATTTTGATTTTTTAGTTTCAACTTTTTATTCAAAAACTGCTCAGAGATTTGCAAAAGTATTATGCGTAATTCTTGCGGCACTTACTTCAAAGTCACCGGTTTCATTGTTGAACTGTCTGATTTCCATGTCGGTGCGTCTCTCGCCCGCTTCATCCACGTAAACGGAAAGGCTGTCAATTTTAACGGTGCGATTGAAGAATCGGCGAGCTAATGCGCTTCCGTCCAGAAGGTTCATGTCAGGATTATCCTCAAGGGTTTCGTTTAATACCTAACGCATATGGTTTTGTAGAATCGTATTCAAAACAAAAGGAGAGAGCTATGCCAGCAACCCTACACAACCTTTCGGTGTGCTCACAACCCTACACAACCTTTTCAGTTATCCATTGCTATGTAAACAACCTTTTCCGGAGGATTATTTTTTTATATACTTTTGGTTGAAATAGTTGCACTGGAAGTAATGCTTAAAGAAGTACTTGACATATTACAAATCGTAAACGCTATTTAATACGACGACACAAAAACAGATAATCCGAACTGGGACGGATTGCATGAAGCAGGAAGGCGTTGGCTGTATGTACGAAGATTTTGCGTGGCAACGACCTTAATTGTATATTCTTCGACGGGTTTTTGGGAAAAGGTTGTGCGCATAGCTGAAGGTTGTGTCCAACAATTGGCGAAAAAGGTTGTGTGCATAGTGATTGATAATTAAACAGGTTATGAAGGTTGCTAGCATAGCGAAAGGTTGTGTAGGGTTGTGAGCATTACCAAAACAAAAGAGTGATATTGACACAGAAACAAATGTCAGTTGTCAATTGATTCTAACGATGGTCATACTTCAGCTAGGAGTAGCATTGTGTAGTACGCTGACGCGACGTGAGGACTTAACTACAAAAAAATGTGTTTATTTCTTTCAAAAATAATAGGTATTACAATTGTAACTTCGATATCAAAATTCAAGAAAACAACGGAGCTCAAAGCGAATGTTTGCATAGATTCTTAAATGCTAAAAAATGATTTCTTTTCAGTAAAATAAGCTCTTTATTTAAATAAGCAACTTAGTAAACTTAAATTTAAATTGTATATCAAAATGAAAATAACTAAATTATATAAAACTTGTTGTTGAATGTTTGGTACCGTATACCTGTTCCGTTTGTCTATAAGTGTAGTTAAACTCGGTGGACGAGATACTCTTCCACTGCGCAAATCGACTCGTAGCTTCCGGTCCCGGCTGATTAATATACTCGGCGATGGTCACCACTATTAGCGACCCAAACGCTCTCTTCAGGTACTATGTAGAATATACAGCGGAATTACATGATATTAGCTTTAACGAGGTATTACCGTTTGTCGCGACAGACAAGATGTACCTCGTCTTTGTCCACTAGCGAGGTGAGGTTGCCAAACATCGCGATGTTTCGGAAGGGTTCGAGCGTGACATAAATCTGTATATAAAAATAACAAATCTGTGCATGGTTCGAGCAGAAAAAAAGGCCGTATGATTTTCTTACGTATTCCGGCAATAGCATCCCCATTTTGCCTGCTTGCCTCTGCAAGTGTATTGTATAATGTATTTAATACGATACCCGATCTATCTGACCTGAGACAAAAATATTTCCTCGATATTCTGTATGCTTTTTTTCGGAATGCGAATGCCATGGAGCAATTGGACAGCTTTTAACTTGTTAACGTAGAGTCTATTCAATACATAGAATTTCTGCCTCCTTATTAAATGTGTCATATTATATATTTAATTGGCTACCAAGATCGTGCTAGCTACACTGGTCAGATTTCCATTTATTCCCATTATCTTGACGCGATTTAGTGAAATGAGTGATATGATATATGTTATTCCTATTAGCAGCATTCGTATAATTCCACTCTTAACTTCAGACTTCCGAATTCTGAAATTAACCGATGCCTCAGCTAGGAAAATACTTGCGCTCCCACCAGTGTGCCCGTAAAGATCGACCGATTGCACATTAAATTTGGATAGTCAAGTAACCAAACCGACCCATACGCATGAGCCATGACTCCAATGTCGAGGACTCCTCATTCACACTACTCACCAAAAGTGCCTTCAGGCTGTCGGAATGTCCGAAAAAGAATAGCACTACGAAGATGGGAAGAACCAAAGACAATGTTCTCTACAAGCTCGTACGAGTGTTTATAGAAAATGTAGAGTGCGTTCTTCCATGCACAGAATACTTGTGTTTGAGGTGAAATCTGTATTTCATGATGGCAGGTGCTGGATGGTTTGATTTTCAGAAGTGTTATAGTATACTAGAATATGGTACACAAAATCAAACAATCAAGCACCTGCCATTAAAGAGAAGCCCATGAGTGAGCCGATTTATCGACTAACAAGGGAACAGTTACCAGTGCAACCCTCCGATCGTGACTAAACTTTTTCCTTCATTATCATGTCTTCTAACATAATTTCAAAAAATATGACTCGCGGCAAAGAGTTCCTCTTTCAACGGGGAGAAATTCGGAAGATCTCAATTGGCGCACGTATATTGCAATAGTCTTGAGCGTTTGATTGAATGATACGGCACTGTAACGGCACGTAATAAAACATGTGCCAAATTGCACAAAACAAAAAATTTTAAAGTTGCTGAAGCCCAATTGCAATATAAGAAATATAAATGCTCTTTCTGGAAACAATTAGGCAGAACACGTATATTTTTATTCATATTTCTTATATTAAAATCTGGCTTTAGCTACCTTAAAAATTGTTGTTTTTTGTCCAATTTTGTTAAAAAAGATTGTGAAAAAAATACTGTTTTAGTACAACACTGCACTGTACTTGAGTACACAACCAACACAACACACGCTCACAGCACACGAGCACAGCACGTGTTTTAGTACGTGCCGTTACAGTGCCGTATCATTCAATCAAGCGCTAATGACTATTGCAATATACGTGCGCCAATTGAGATCTTCCGAATTTCTCCCCGTTGAACGGGGAACTCTTTGCCGCAAGTCGTATTTTTTTAAATCATGTTTGAAGACCTGATATTAAAGGAAAACGTTTAGTCACGATCGGAGGGTTGCACTGGTAATTGTTCCCTTGTAAGAGGAGGGCGAGCCGAAATACAGTTTTCACCTCATACCTCTACTGGACCTGCGGAATTCTCGCAGCGCTGTATCATACGTGTCCTCGTTGCGGCTCCCCACGGGGATGGTGAATACGGTATGTTGAGTTCCTTTAATGTTTTTAATTGCATCCGAAACGTCCCTCGCTACCGTGGGTGTCGTGATAGTGCCGGCATCCACCACCAAGTACAACGAGGTCCAATTGTTCGCCTTCATCAGGTACACGTATGGCTTGACAAAATTCGTTGAAAGACAACAGCCTGTGGTCAGCCACGACGGGCTCAGCTCCTTGTTTCGTTGTGTCGGCACAGTTGCGGTACTTGGATCAGCAAAAATATAATACGGTTAATTTAGTTCAATATAAACTTCATGCGAGCTTAATTTGCCGCACAAACCTTGTGATCATTAAAGTGTTCCATCCAGCAGCGAGTCGGTTGATAGTTTCCGATTCTGGTCCTCCTTTTCGACAGGATCGATGACATTGCAAATTGATTAAAATGTGTATAATTGTAATACGATATATTTGAATTAAAAAATTTGAGTTAGTATATCACTGAAAAATGTAAACCAAATTGTCTGTTTAAGAAACAATGGTTACTCATTCAGGGCACATGCTTTTTCATCTCAGATATGATTCGTAAGATTCTTAACGAACTACGAATCTGCGTACAACAGCACGGTAAGATTCGCTGGCGACCGTTGTTTGTAATACCATTTGTTCAGTGTTTAGGTCTTTTGCACATTAAAAACATATTTAATTGTACTAGCAGTTTTTTATGAAAAAAAAATGTTTGGCCGCCCAGCTAATCTTCCAAACACTTTTCACTATTCGTTTCCATTCCGAATATATTTGATGAACGAGATTGTGAACAGCTTAAAGTCACCTGCGTACAACAGCACGGTAAGATCCGCTGGCGGCCGTTGCTTGTAATACCATTTGGCGACCAAATCATCGGCCGAATACGGAAAATCAGTATAATTTGTGATAGATTTATCGTAAATGAGGTCCCACGTCCAGTTGAAGACGCCCGCATACTCTCGCTGCAGTTCTTGAATGGCCGACTCGATTGCCGGCGCAATAAATGGCAGACCCGTTGCACTGCTCACCGTTAAACTTCCCGGTGTGGCAATATTGATGGTTTTGATTCTTCGGGTCACTGTCGAGGTCGCAGACTTGTTCACCACTATGAGCCAAAGTATCAACTTGAACAACCGATCCTTATTGCAGATCATTTTTCAATGTCTACACATGTGTTCTTTCCGATAACGTAAATGATACCGGTGTGTCTTAGCAATAATATAAACGAAGTAACAATAATATAAAGGAACGGATAGGGCGAAAAAAAGAAGTAAGATCTACTGTAAGCTGAACCTGTCAGGCGTGCAAGCAGCCCTCATGCGGAGTATTTCCCTTTCGTGGACAAGCGAGAGATCGTGCGAATCAGAGGACAAGCTTTTTATGCGCAGGATTATTATTTAATCATGCTCAGGACCATTAATCACGCTTCGGTAGTTGGGGTGCGGCTAATTACATTTCTTTCGAAAGACACATGTCCCACGCGACTGGTTTATCTGAACATTGTTGTACAGCTGTGCCGCGGTTACTTTGAGGGTCGCTCGTAGGATTCTGGTGGGCGACCCTCAAAGTAACAGCTGTACGTCGGATCTGTGAATGAATGCCATTATATACACTTTCTGCTTCAAGTCAACCTGGAGGCCAGGTATCAGCTGTCCTGTGTTTAAAGTAATTTACAGGAAAGAACAAATACGTCTGGTATTGCAAGACGTCTTGCAATACCGGTAACCATGCCTTCTCATCTTTCATTCTCTGTTCTTTGACACATGGCTCAAGTCACCTGTTGGAATCATGCCGAAGTGGGATGGACTTATTATGGCGTCAATAAGAAAGGTTTGCGCTGACTGCGGTTGCACCCGTACAAACACATGTCGTATCCAGAAAATTCGTACCTCTTTTAATTCGTATCCAGACATTTCGTGATCATATACATTTCACACCAGTTGACAAATCGTATCAAGACAACTCAAACACAAAAGAGACAATAAAGCCGGCAATAAAGTGTGTAAAAAAAGTCTGTTAATAAAGGGGATCAAAAAAGGGTATCAGCGAGCAAGCAAAATGTTGAGCCGTTCACGTCCAAATGAAGGCCTGTGATTGGTCTATTCGCATTTTCCGATTGTTGACAACTCGGCTGCATTACCGCTCAGCCAAATGCGATCTGCCAATTTCCAAAATTCGCTGATTCATTTTTCTTGACAGCTCCGGCTGATCACTTGTTCAAACTCGTTCATTAAAACGTTTTTGATGCATTTTGTTGACGACCGCACTGTCGCTAATATATAGAGGGACATTTGGTACAGGATGACAACTGTCATTTCACCCGGCGGACACGGTGCAAGGAACAGAACCCTCTCGACTCTAATTGCATCGTCTCAACAAGATCTCTGCAATACTTGAACTTTGCTTCGTACCCGCGAAGCGGGACTAGGGACTTCGAGGTCCCACCTCCCCGTCTCCCAGCGTTAAAGATGATTTTTGATTTCCCCCGCCCCCCGGGGTGGGGCAAAATTTGTTATGCATTTTACATAAAAAAGCTTGCCCCTTCCCTCGCCCGGTGAGAGGGGGTAAAATTTTATACGTTTTTTACATGTTAGAGCTTCCCCTCCGCCGGACCAGGGGGGAGGGAAAGGAAACAAATTTGCGCCCCTCCAGCAGGTTTGCCATTCTCCCTTCCAGGCCGATCTCAATCTGCCACTGATGGTACAGTATATATTAAAATAACGACTACCGGCACGGGTGTTTTCTGGGGGCAAGGGTGGTCGCACGAGTATTTTCTGGGAGAACGGATTTTTTAGGCTTTTCTTTAAGGAAAAAATGTAAAAACATCTTGCAGATGCGCTTGACCGTCAGTTCCTGATAACCTTTCCGAAGGCTGCTGACGATACAAACAAATTCTTTCGTTACAACTAGAATTAAATACCACTATTTTAGTGTAATCGCACTTCGACATGAAAGGTATACCAAAAAGCCTACTGAACTGAGTACTGACAAGTCTACTAAAGGCATCGCCTCAACTCTTCCAAAGCGTCACAAGACCACTTACAACTGAATAAAATTCCCGTCTCGCAAAAAACACTCGCTTGAAAATCCGTGCCCCAGAAAACCCGCGCCTCCAGAAAACCCATGCGAAAACCTGTGTCTCCAGAAAACACCCGTTAACTTCCGTGCCCGCAGCTTCGACCATATATTAATTAGTCGGATCTTTGCCCCGTTGTTCACGCCTGCTTGGAAAAATCGGCATTGGCAGCAGTATCGGGCGAAACTTCTGTATGTGGATAGGTTCGAAATTTCGCAAATACATTGAACATTTTCGGAAGGAAAATCTATAAATTAACATATACTAGTGACGTGGTGTAAACGACATGGACGACGGCACATGCCAATCCGATAAATCCCACCATGTCCTACCGTCAACCTCGGCAGTGATGCATCTCCTGGCAATGTAATCGCAGACTAACTAACACCACACTCACAACAATAATCAGGCAGGCCAAGAGTAAACACACACACACATACCTCCAGGAGTAACCGACGACTACGGTGGCCAATATCAAGCCAATCCCCACAGCGATGGCGGAACTCATGATTGCGGTGGACGCATCTGTTGCCAATTTTTCCTTTTATTCATTTCAGCTATTTCAGAAGGTAAATGAAAAAACTGTATGACCGTGAATGATCAAACAGTATAACAAGCCCACCTTCGTGCGTACAACGTGGATTATTGCCAGCGTATCCACACATGGGTTCATTTGACGGGAACTGACCGGTTCCATGCCAGTTCAGGGGTCGAATCTGTGTGACCGTTTCAGTGGCGCCCGATTGAATCATGATCGTCTGTTGAAAAACATTAATACCACCGTAATAATGGAGCATCATTTTCGAGACTCCTGTGTGCAGCTCGCTCTACGGTCAGATTGCTCGAGACGGGAAAGATCCGCGCTCCAGGTATTCGAAACATTAACAACAATTTTTTTATTCTGCATATGTGTCCTCGATATATTAACCAAAATGCATTGCGAGTACAAAGTCAAAATAAAACTACAATAATTCAATTAAAATAAATGTACTGTTTAAAAATATTTGATGAGTTTAATTTCAAGCATTCCGTATTAGGAAAGAATCGTTCAGTTCGATAAATGACATTGTTTTGACTATTTTTGTGCATTAGTTGTAATTTTCGCAAACTGTTCGGACACGTTATACTGTGGCTTTTCCTGGGCAATCTCGGTTACTTACTTCGAAATCTCCGGTCTTTTTGTTGAACTGCCTGATTTCCATGTCTGTGCGTCTCTCGCCCGCTTCATCCACGTAAACGGAAAGGCTATCAATTTTAACGGTTCGATTGAAGAACAGGCGTGCCAATCGGCTTCCATCCAGAAGGTCCACATCAGGAATTGCGTCAAGGGTTTCGTTTAAGACCTGGTGCAAATATAGTTCCATATTCACAACAGTATTACTTTAGATGTTGCACTTGGTTGTCATGATGGTTCATACTTCGGCTAAAAGTAGCATCGTGTAGTACGTCGATGTGACGTGAGGACTCAGCTACAAGCAGCGAAAAAATGCATCTGTACTCGGTATTTAACAATCATGATTTGTGTTGTTGCCAAGACACTGCAAATGGTGCAAGAGCCGCCTCTGGTTTTTCAATAAATATCTGCATATTCAATTTCCAACTACATCGATATAACTACAAATACACTGAAATGTAGAACGACGTTTTGCATACTTTATTCCAACACATACTTTCGACTTATAAGGATGGCCTCCTTTAGATAAAGCATGTTTAGTGTTTAAACAAGCTGTGCAAAGAATTCACTATTTTTATTCGCATCTAAACTCTAAAACTAATTAATTTAACGCTTCTTATTTCTGGTACATGTGCGACTTTGCATTACCATATACCTGTTCGGTGGTGTTGTAGGTATAGTTGAAAGCTGCAGATGAGATGCTCTTCCACTGCGCAAATCGACTCGTAGCTTCCAGTCCCGGCTGATTAATATACTCGGCGATGGTCACCACTATTAGTGATCCGTACGCTGCCTGCAGGCGCTACATTGTATAATAAGACCCATGTGATTATATATAATTATACATTGTATAATAATTCTAATAATAACTGTTATAATCGTTATAATTATTATAATTATTATAATTGTTAAAATAATTGTATTTATACACTATGTAATAAGACCCATCTACTGTCCAAGTGTCTTCACGCGATATATTTATATACTACTATTTGTATCTATATAAGACGATGAGTACCTGATCTTCCTCTACTGATGAGGTGAGATTGCCAAACATCGGGTTGCTTCGAAATGGTTCGAGCGTGATATAAATCTGAATATAACAATTCTGCTAATGGTTCCTGCAAATCGCAAAATGCCGGAAGGTTCCTTACGTATTCCGACGATAACATTCCCATATTTCCGGCTTGCCTCTGAAAGGATAAAGTTGTTAATACGATGCCCAATCCATCCGACTCCCGAGGCAAAAGATTTCCTAGATGCGTCTTTTTTCTTCCGGTACGAAACATGATTATTATATAAAACAACAATCAATTCAGACACATTGGAATTTATTAACGAAACATTATTAACCTTGCTCGCATTCCGGTAATCATCAACGGAAACGGTAACGTGAATAATTACAGATCTCTGGGATATGGGAGATATGGATTTTAGTTACGATCAATTTCCTTTCTCTTGACATGTACAAAATTTAAATTTAAGTTCGCTTCCGAACAAAAAAACTCTTTTTGCGTAACTAACAATAGCTTATTTAAGTCTTTTACTGAAACTGAAATTATTTCCGTTTTCTTAATGTGTCATTATTACATATGTATTTAATTCTGCGTCGATCGACTTCATCAGATTTAAATTTGCAAGATCACTCGTTATTGGATATTCTTATAGCACACTGCAGCACACTCGTGCACATCCAATCTGGTTGAATGAAATAATCCCTGCCTCTGTTGGAAGAGCAGTGCAAACAATATTTCGGCAAACTTCCATCGACATGGCAGGTCAATTAAAAAAAACTCACGAGTCGAATTTTGAGGATTCCTCATTCATACTACCCTCAGCATTACTCACCAAGAATCCCTTCAAGCTGTCGGAATGTCCGAAAAAGAATAGCACTATGGAGATGGTAAGAAGCACACGCCACTGATCCATACAAATTCACATAGAAAAGGTGCTGCGTAATATGGGATGAAGATGCAGCTCCAACCACTTCATGTATACTTGTGTACCTCTACTGGTCTTGCGGAAGTCTTTCAGCGCTACTTCGTACGTGTCCTCGTTACGGCTCCCCACGGGGATAGTGAACATAATATGTTGAGCTGCTTTCATATTTTTTATTGCCACCGAAACGTCCTTGGCTACCGTGGGTGTCATGATGGTGCCGGCATCCACAACCAAGTATAGTGAGGTCCAATTGTTTGCCTTCATCAGATATACGTAAGGTTTGACAAAATTCGTTGTAAGGCAGCAACCTGTGGTCAACCACGACGGGCTCAGCCGCTTGTTTCTTTGCGTAGGCATGGTTGCGGTACTACAACCAGCAAAAACATATTGTAGTAAATTTAAAGCAATAAATTTCCTTTTCATGCATTTCGTTGCCACACGAACCTCGTTATCATTAAAGTGTTCCATTCAGCAGCGAGGCGGTTGATATTTTCGACTTCTGGTCCTCCTGTTAGTCAGAGCCGGAACAAATGACAAATTGTTTGGCGAAATACAATGTATAATGGTAATAATGTAACTATTTTTGTATGGCCTGCCACTCAGTACACCTTAAATTTAGTTGTAAATTTAAGAACATTAAGAAATATACAACCAATGACGATATGTTTGAGAATGTGTTCAATGTTCAATGTCTAGGTCTTTCGCACATAAAAACTCATTTAATTGTACTAGCAGTTTTTTTATGCACAAATTATGTTTGGCTGCCCAGGTAACCTTCCAAACGCTTTTCATTATTTGCTTTCATTGCGAATATATTCGATACACGAGATTGTGAATAGCCTATACTCACCTGCATACAAGAACACGGTTAAATCCGCGGGCGACCGTTGCTTGTAGTACCATTTGGCAACCAAACCATCGGCTGAATACAGATAATCATAATAATCTCTGGTAGACTTATCGTAGATGAGCTCCCACGTCCAGTTGAAGACTCCGGCGTACTCTCGCTGCAGCTCTTGAATGGCAGACTCGATTGCTGGCGCAATAAATGGCAGACCCGATGCACTGCTCACCGATAAAGTCCCTGGCGTGGCAATATTGATGGTTCTGATCCTTCGGGTCCTTGTCGTCAAGGTCCCGATATTTGTCGCCATCACGAACCAAAGTACTATTAAGTTGAGAATTTGGGCCTTGCAAGTCATTCCCGGTTCTCTAACGTTTTAGTCCTTGTAATATACAGTATAATTACCTGCAACTTGTATT
>LRSR01006447.1:0-36943 GCA_001579985.1 Hypsibius dujardini | reverse complement strand
AATGTGTCAGCAATAATGTCCAAAACTGCGCTGCGGTCGCATGGAATCTTCCCTTGGCGTCGGCGCCCGTGCGTCAACCGCTTAATTGCGGGGGTGCTGAAGTGCCGCCTGGAGACAATTGAACCCGGCCTGAAAAACAAGCCATATTGCACTCCATAAACACTGCGCGTGGAGTCCGGGAAACAATGCGCGGCGTAATTTGCTGGACGTTACCGGCAGGCTGACTCACCTCTGTGCCGTGTGTGTCTTCAACCAGGCCGTGGCAAAACAAGTCGTAAATTCTGTCGCTATATACATACACATACACACACACACGCGCGCGCAAATATACAGCCCGTCCACACAAAAAGGTGCGAGGACAATTATTTTCCCTAGTCGCACGCGGACTTGGATTGTTTGTTCTCGCGCTCCCTTCTTTGCCTTGAAATTTTTGCAGTGATGCATTTTTAAACTCTAATTTATTCCGATAAATAAAATTGTGAAGACTGAAACATATTTGGGCGGTTGTTATTTTGAGACTGAATACAGTTTATCTAGATTGCGCAGGGCTGCTTGAATCTTTCCGAGAAAGATAGTCAGGTAAAACGAGAGCGATCACAGCGGGAGCCATCTGAGCATGTCTGATTTACAGCACGGTCTGACTGTCTACCTTCTTGTCTGCCTGCACTCGCGAATGAAAAGAAAGGGAGATTCTGCGAGACAAAAGGATTCTTATCATTCCTTATCAGGTTGCATGTCGCAATTGTTGCCAGATTCCATTTGGGATAAATTAGATCGATTTCGAGCTCGTTATCGTAGTCGGAAATCATACTGATTTCACATCCGTGTAAGTCGTTACGTTTTGAACGAAACCCAAGCCTGATTTTGACGTTACGCAATTGCAAAAACCAGCACGTAGACTGATCGGAACACATACGTACAAACAGAAAGGAAGCTGTCAGACAAAAAAACAAACAGACTTGCATACAGACAGACAGACAGAAATACAGGCAGGCAGACAGGCAGGCAGACAGACAGACAGACAGACAGAAATACAGGCAGGCAGGCAGGCAGACAGGCAGGCAGACAGACAGGCAGACAGGCATTGACAGACAAATGTGGTTGTTCCCCCTTTCAAACAATCGTTGATTTATAGATACACTTTGCATTTCTGTATCAAATTGAAGCTGACCATTAGAACAAAGAGACGTTCGTTGATGAAGCACAAGTCTACAGTGCAAAAAAAAAATTAAATTTATCAAATTCCATGAAGTTCTGGTGACAAAGATAGTTGTGCTCTTCCTCTAAGAACGGTCCGTTCGGCTCGCCTGCTGGACTCTTACTCCTCCCGCCCTCCGCTGGTTCTTCTGGCTGATTGAATGCATAGGGTTCCGGTTCGCCATAGGGGACTATTTCTTGAGAGTGAAAAATGCCATCATTTCCAGTGGTAGCCACGTGCCCTTCCGCTGGATTAGTTGTGATAGCCTTGGCCCGGGGGATTCCGTAGCGAGCGTAGCGAGAGTCCGATCCTCCTCCATGGGAAGGGAATCGCCCAGCTCATTGCCATCGCCGGGACTCTTTGCCCGACTCAGGTGCATATCGGATATTCTGATTTTTAGAAGAGGTGCCAATTTCCTCTACAATACTATAATACAATAATATACTTACACACTAATGCTCACTTTTCGATCCAGGCTTACTCCCCACCTTGACGTCTTTGATTATTGAGTTTTCCGGCACAGTGAGAAAAACCGTCGACTTGCCGCAGCGAACCACCAGATCCACAACTGCAGCCTGAGCATCCGTGCGCTGACTCTGTCGCATGACCTTCTCATTCTTGCTTGAGCTGCGAGATTGATTACGCGAGCTGTTAGACGGCATTTCTAACCGATAACGCCCAATAAAATGAAATATATTATTGAAATGATCTGGAACCTTGCATTGAGATATTTTGCAAGGAAAAATGATTTTCCAGTGGCAGGAAGAAATACCATGGCAAAATAGCCTTTACAAAATAAATTCACACGGAGCGAGAGAATTAACAGAAACGTCAGCAAGCACCGAATCGTCTAGGCAACAGAACGCACTTTGGAAATAATTTTTGGCACGGGAAAAATGTAATAAAAACACAGTAATACAACGCTATTTTAGAGTTGAATTCAAAGGCTTAGTATAAAAGTTATGAACTTAAAACACTCCCTTAAAATCAAAGTTTTTACGCGTTAAATAATTGGAGAAAATGAAATCTAATGTTTTCCCAGCCTCGAAAGTTCGTCCATAAATGATTTCTTTAGAACAGCGGTTGACTAAATCTTATTATTCATCACTGAATTGAGTTGTTAAAAATATTCTGAAGTCGTTTAGCGTCAGGCGCTTAAAAAACTCTTCAAGTTGAAACCTCCAGGCGATTGTCTCTAATCTAACGGAACAACTTGCAGCAAATGAAAGGAAAGTTTAACGAAACAGAACCAACTACCGAAAACAAACAAAATCTTTGATTGGCGAATAAAATATATCCAACTATCAACATCTAGATTAAAAGACAAGAAGAATGTAAAAGAGGAATTGAACGGAAACAACCAAAACGGAATGAAATAAAGCAGAATGAACTAAATGAGAATCATAATTATAAACAAAAAATACATTGAATGATAAAAATTTAACTATTCAAAATAGTAAAAATAAACCAGCAACAACAAACAATGAAACAAAAGGACACATAAAAGCCGAACGGATTGTCACTGATCTAAGAGAAACAGAACCAGCTATCGAAAGGAACAAAATATTTAATTTGTGAATAAAATAAACTTGACGAATAAGATGAAGGGGAAAATATGATAAATAGCAATCAGCAAGACATAATGTAACAAAGAAAATTAAGCGCACGTGCTGTCTTAATCTAACAAATAACGTTAAAACGAAACTGCATGCAACAGCCAAACGGAACAAACAATATAGTACTACAAACAAAATTCGAATTGTTTGTAGGCAAACAAAAATTATTAAGACAATGAAATATAATTGAGGGAATTGATGCCAAAAAATAAAACGAACGATAACAAACAAAAAATGGAATGAACAACGATAAACGAACAAACCGAACCAAACTAAACGGAACATTTTTGATTCAGGCACAACAATAAGTGTTTCAATAAGTGAGCGAGCGAATGATGCGGCAACAACCATAAACAATCCCCTCCGCGTCTTTGACCGTGACGGTGAGTCCCTCGGGCTCTTGGACAAACCGCATGAGGACGTGAAAAACGAAGAGTTTCCCGGTGGAAATACCGCGTTTCTCCAGCGGGATGTGCAGCTGCAGCTGGGACACGCACTGCATTGTGTCAGCGTACACGATCCCGCACCTCTCCAGGTTCTCCACGAAGAAGACCCGCACGAGGATGCTCTCTTGGATGGGAGACGCGGCGAAGAAGCTGTGCACGGAGGAGTGATCCCTCCCCGTGAGGTACTCGTCCTTTTTTACAAACGGCACGAATGCGTTGCAGAGGAACGCATCCTCCGGTAGCACAACGCTGTAAAAAAGGGCAGTTTAGTATTTCATTTCGGAGGGTAAAAATGATTGTTACACAGTAATTATTTGACGCTGACTCGGTAGTTTATACAATCGTACAGTCAACGAGAAGATTGAGTACACTAAATGGTCCGGGGAATGGGTAAATAGGGCGGGGTGGGGGTGGTTTTTAAACAATTGAATAATCAACCACCTGACCACCCCTTGCTCCGTCCCTTTGCACATACCTCGGACCCTTCAGTGTACTCAATCTTCTCGTTGATTTTACTTTTCAGAGAAACATTATCTTTCTCAGCACTGTTTCTTCTATCTGACTGTGCTTCTAACTTATTTTTTTATTATCTCGGGAACCAACCTCATCCTATAGGGGATTGCATCTAAAAAACAATTTTGTTCGCTTTGATTTTGTACCACTTGTGAGTGTTTATAATTAATGTCTTAATTACTGGAAGGCCATCCACAACTAATTCCCGATCCACATTCGCCACATTGCTACGCATGTTTAATTACTTTGTTAGGAAAAATGGTTCTTATATTTTGTATACTTCCCATTTTTCCTCTGGTTCCTGTATTTGCATACTTTTTAGATTAAATCGTTTAGTTACGGTCCGCAAAAAAACTGATTTTTATGGTAATTCAAAGAAGAAGAATAATCCTAAATAACGCAGAAATAAGACTCACCTTTGGTTGCGAGAGAATACAAAAAAAGCATTTTGTATTTTTTTATCTTATGCATTATTTTGCACATTTTCACATTTTTCACATGTATTTAATTTGGTTGCTTAATTTTCACTATTTTTATTTTTCGATTTATTTTTATATTTCCTTTCTTTATTTTTTTTACACATTAATTTTTAGTACATTACTTTATCTTTTATTTGTTTTGTTGTTGTTATCATTTTACTTTCATTTTTACTTGCTGCTAATTTTTATTTTTACTTTATTTTCTATTTACTTTGGTTTAAAATATTTTTATTATATTTTTACTTTACTGCATATTTCCTCTTCATCCTCCCCCTGCTCCTTGCACCGGTTACAGTAGTAGTCCATCCTACCCAATGGATAAATGTCTTTGGCTACTCTACCCGAACGATCGATTACTTGGAAGATCTTGTTTTGTATAATAAAAAGCAATTGCGCGTGAGTGAGAGAGCTTTCCGCTTCCGAAAGCAACAACACTGCGCAGAGCACACAGAGCTGTCTATGACTAGACACAACTGGAAAAAACGGCCTACAGAAAGAAAACCGCAGCTAAATAACAATCCTCCTACGCCGCGACCTCGAAGCACATTTTACGGCAATATTATCGACAACAGCGCACCTTGTTCTGTTTTAACACGACGCTGCGCGTCCACGTCCGATGATTCATTTAATTTCCTCTTGTGTATCTCTGGAAAGTACCCTCATTTACAGAGGGGACCTTGGGTTTTTGCCCAATTCGCCATTTCGTAAGGCGTATTTAACACGAAACATAGTCAACAGAAACAGTCTCACATTTATATCTTCACACTTTTCCCCCATAGTCTTCCAGCGAATTCCGTCGTATTTTTTTACCGCTTCATCGTAGAAACCACCGTAAGATTTGCTTAAACTTATTTCTTTTACAATCTTCAACTATTTTGTGAAGTTTAATGTACTTTTGGCTCCTACAATTTGATTTTAGAACGGTAATTCAGCTTAATTTTTTTGCAGAAAAATGGACAAGAAATCGTCTTCGCCGCCAGCGCAGTCGGAGAAGGACCGGAGCAAGCTGGGCCAACAGATGACGGACAAGCCGGTGGCGAGTCAAGGTCTGCCGAAAGAAGGCATCCAGAGTAGTCAGAAGGAGTCGGAGAAACTGCCCAGCAAAAAGATCGAGGAGTCCAAGCCGAGCCAGAAGTGAGCGTCCTGGATCTCCACAGCAATGGACGACTATTGATTCCATACATTTTAAGGGGCCGGGCAAATTTGGATCAATCAGTCACATATTAAAGGGGGTGCGAGAATTTTCACTGGGATACGTCCCGATTTCAGTTCAGACACTTTAAGGGAGCCGGGTACATTTTTCGTTTATTTTCTGTCCAACTGTGTTGAAAATAGCATTTTCGAATCGGCTCGATCTCGAGTTAACAAGTAAATGCTAAACGTTTATGCTGTGTCAAGCACGGGATGTTGAATGTATCTGCCGTTGAAAGGTCCGTAAAATTTGGAAAGGAGTTATGATGTTATGACAGTCAGACAGACAGACAGACAGACAGACAGACAGACAGACAGACAGACAGACAGACACTCAGACAGATAGACAGACACTCAGACAGTCAGACAGACACACAGACACACAGACACACAGACAAACAGACAAACAGACACACAGACACACACACAGACACACAGACACACAGACACACAGACACACACACTCACACACACACATACACACAGATAGACAGACAGACAGATAGGTAGGTAGGCAGGCTGACAGATAGACGGATAGACAAGCAGACAGACAGAGGCCGACATTGGCAGAGATACAAACACTCTTTTCTGCGTCTGTCTAACCAGGTAGACCCTGACTAGCCGGACATTTAAAACAGATATGTTTAACAAGCAGGCGTCGTGTTCGATGATCCGCCGTTTGCTGTGGAGTCCCTGTATTTGCGTATGTCCGGCAAGTGATAATTAAAAGAGAGCGCAAAACGACGCATCGCCCTACGGGTAACTCTAAGACTAGATTCTAAGCTGAACATTGTAAAAGCCTGTTAAAGGGCTGGAATAAGCTTGTTTCTAAGCTGGATGCGCCCAGCCTGTCTTTCCGCCTCAATGTAGCCTAGAATACAGGCTTTGTTTTCAAAAACATTCCGCCTCGTGCAAGACACCATTTTCCGCCATTGTTCCACCCTGGATTTCCTTCAGTTCTCTTAAAAATTTTCAACTGACGCGGGAAATTAGTTTTGTGTGAAGACCGCGTGGCTTGGTTTGAGACTTGGATTTAGTTCAAATTCGTCTTGCTTCGCCTGGCGCTGGAAAAGTTAATCTGCTGTTTTTGTTCTCTTAAACATTCATGGACATTATTTCATTTTGAATAAACTGCGACCAATTAATCTGTTATTGAATCATGTAAGTACTAGTATTATGATACATCAAAGGATTTGTGTTCCCGTTTTATTGTTGTTGCTGTGTGGACACATCTGGCACACTGACTGGATCCAACGGTTTACAACATATCGCCTTTGCCTGCACGGTGCGTGAAGTTCCCACTTCAAATGTTAATCTTTAGATTGCTGATGAGTTACTTTCAGCCGAGGTTTCGGATTCAGTGCTTCTAAAAAAACATGCTTTCTGTGCTCTTTTGCAAATCACTCTGCAAGCCTACAACGGAAGTGGAATCTCATATTTCTTCCCTAGTAAGCACGGGAATAAATTAAGCCAAGTATCTAGCCAGTTTTCTAAAATTCTGGCTTTATTAAACAGATAGACTGGCTTTATTTTATCTATATGGCTGAAAAAAATGTCGAGTTGGCTTAATTCTTGGCAAAATAAGTCAAACCAAACGGAAGCTTCCGTTTAACTTCCCAAACTTAGTCACCCTGCCGCTTTAGCTCGAATCTCGATCTATTATTTTGGCACTGTTGGTTTAGTTCTTTTGCTTTCAATTTAAATGTGGCCTGGGTGAATTCCCGTAAATTAATCGATCATTTCCATTGGTCTGTAAAAGACACGCTCATTGGGCAATGCAATTTTCAATTGGCCGAATCGCTAAAAAGGGAGTGGAACCAGGGTGAAAACCATCATGGCGCAGGGCCTATCCATACTAAATTCGCATAGGGACCCGGGTTGTATCCAGCCAGCCTTCTAGCCAGGTCAGTCAGTGTCGTATATAGTCTGGAAGTCGTGGAACATTCCAGTTTCTTCATTCAGCCATTTTGACTGGATTCCAGCCGGTTTTAACGTAGTCAAAAGAGGCTTTACAAAGAGGCTTTATCCAGACAGGAACCAGTCAAGAGTTATCCGTATAGGGTCGTTGGCGTGGCACAGAGATTAACCAATTGGCGAGTAGTATCTTTTGTAAAGGAGATACGGTAATCACACCCGTCCTCAACGCGTGATATTTTCTGGATTTTCCCCACAATATATGTTGACAAACAAGGTGTACTTGGGTATAAAAACGAAGCAAAATTCCAAAATTGTATCGGCAAAATATTCACTCACAATTAGTCGCGAAACCTCTCCGAAGTATTCTTCAAATTACCGCTAATTGAATCTCTCTTCAACATTGTGCCAGCCCCGGCCCGCTGTATGATCCCTGCAAGCTGTACGGATTAAGTGGTAAGATGAGAAATTGAAACTTGCCGAAAAATTGATAGACATTTTTCTATTATTTATTTATTGTTCGTTGAATAAAGAATCTCTGAACGTCCTTTTCTCATTTCATATTTCGGATGTATTCATTTTACAGAATAGATAGCATTGAAAAATGGACAAGCCTACGCGGGACAACCGTTCGACCCAGCTCAACCCGAACAACGACAACTACCAACCGAATCAGCCCAACAAAGACAATCGGTCCGATCAGCTGAATCCGAACAACGAAAAGCACCAGCCGAACCAGGCCAACAAAGACAACCGCTCCGATCAGCTGAATCCGAACAAGACTTCCCAGAGCGCCAAGAAGTAGAAATAATTGAACTGCAGATCCAATTGATATTTCTAGTAGCAAATGTTTTTCATGGATAAACTGTGATCCTCGCGGTGCTGTAGAGTCCTTAATTATGCTTATTTTTCATAATAATTAGCTGCACTACAAAGTAATTAAGTTGGATTACCGAACATCAACCAATAAATTTGTAGCACAGTGGCGTGTGTTATGGAATATTTGGTCAAGCTGGGTCGCTCTATACCGGGTAGAAACTTACTTTCTGGAAAAACGCTTTTTCTAAAAATAAAACCTCAAATGCTTTGCATCCTGCTGATGCTTACTCCATTGGAAAGCCCTGTTTTCCCGGGAGTTTTATTCGCTCTAAGATTTTGAAAATTTGTTCAGGTATTTCTTGCTAGTACTGAGAACGAAATCTCGAAACATTCGTGTTGAATGAAGTAAGTCCGGAATTAAAATTCGAACGCTCGAGCTTGATATACTGTACTGTCTCGATTATTTGGTGTTGCGTTTTAGATCCACTGTATATTTTGACTGCAGTGAAAGACACTGTTTGCAGTCATAATATACGGGTGGGTCTAAAAAGCAGCACCAAATTATCGAGACATATAATGCTGTATTTTCGCGTTAAACAGGGACAGTCGTACTGGAGTGGAACGTGTGCGCGGCTGTGGGCACTGCACACACAGCACAAAGCCGCGTCGCCGATTAAACATTCCACAGCTCGTACGCTGTCCCTGTCTAAAGCGAAAATACAGTACCCTGTAGTCCGAAACGTTGAGCGCTCTAGACACATACACACATATAATCATTTTAATTTGATTTAAATTAATTTAAAATCAATTAATAATTTTAGCTTGATTTAATTTAACTTTGATTTGATCATTTTTATTTAATTTAATTTATTATAAATTTGGGATATTTAATAACTGTATGCAGATAGATAGCGCTGTATGTACCGGTGCATAAAACAATTTCTTAGTTAAAAAAGTTGACAGGAAATTATACGCATTTCCCTTTGACTATTAGATGATTGACATGTTACATAATGTCGGGCTGTTTGGGAAACGGGGGTGCATTCACAATAAACAACATCACAGTCAGGAGACACCGCCATACCAACCGGCAAACATTTCAATAGCACCTTGATTTCAAAACGCAGCTGACAAAATGATCACATGTGATACTCTGCGCATTCTTATTCATTTTTGCGTTCACCTCAATCTGCTACGACGAGAAAAATGGCGGACGCTACTCCAAAATACAAGTTGATTGAATGCGAACAGAGAAATATCAGACATGGCAGACAAGCTGAAGCATCAGCGTCAGGGCTAACAGGAAGAGAAGCAGAGCCAGCAACAGCAGACCGGCACCCATAAGGCCGGTCAACAGCATAGTCAACAGCAGCAAGGCGGGCAGCAGAGCCAGAATGAAGGACAAGGCCAGCAGCGTCAATGAGAAGCCCGTCGCGTGCCAAGACACACACGTCCACATTATCAGCCTTCTGCCGTAACCTTTCACCATGTATGTCTAACGGGATTTTTTTCTTCAGTTTATATGCTTAAAAGTATTCAGCAAGTATGGCACCCATTTCTCAGGATTCCGTGTGGTAATTGTAAAAATAATTTTAGCGGTAATATCCCTGTGCTTCAGAGCTATTGTCTTGACCAGCTCGTGGCTTGACTTGACCGTTGTGGACGTGAGCACAGCGGATTAATCGTACTGTATTTCCTCGATAGAAAGCGACAGCGCACAAGCTGTGTGACGTTTAACTGGTCCCCCTACTCGTTAGCGTGTGCCCTGCCTGTACCTCGCATGCCATACAGTCGTATACACAAACTTTACGTGTACAACGGGAAACCATTACGTCACGTAACCAGAGATGGGCAACTCCGAATTCGGAGTTTGGAGTTTTTCATCTTCATCAACTCCACTCCGGAGTTTTTGGCCGGAGTTGGAGTTGGAAGTGGAGTTAGATCATCGCGGAGTGGGATTGTTGCTAAGAGCCTGGAATGATGGAACAGAAATCCAACCATACTACGTACAACAGTTCACAGTGCGGTTTACATTTACAGAACTACACTAGAACTATTGTAGTCTGTTACAGTAGCTGCTCGATTCTCTCTGAACGTCGTCAGCGAACGAATGACACAAATTTCGAAGACCTCTTGATGTGTCGTGTGAATGGTAATTACCAATAAAAATGTATGTTCCTGTTTTTATTACGTTCATTTGACGGGTGGAGTGGAGTTGGAGTTGGGATAGTGGAGTTGTGGAAGGAGTTGGAGTGGAGTTGGAGTTTGTTCCTACCGGAGTTGCTGCTATGAGATCCTCCGTGGTGCTACTGAGAGATGTGTGGTGTGACGGCATGCTACAGGGGCACGGTTTGTTTCGGCGTACCAGGATTTACTGCCGGCTATTATGTGATGCTTTGAAAAGCTATTCCGTTCTACGTCATATCAACTGCGACGGTCGCCTGAATTTATTAATTGGTGTACAAAGTCGCCCGCAGGTGCAATGTACTTACGTCGACAAGCAAAGTGTACTTCGGTATAAAAACAAAGAAAAATTCCAAAAATAGTATTGGCAGCACTTGTACTCACAATCAGTCGTGGAATCTCTTCGAAATATTCTTTAAATTAGCGCTACTTGAATCTCTCCTGAGCGCTGTGCAGCCCTGGCCCGCTATACGATCCCTGCAGGTAAGATGGGAAATTGAAATTTGCCGAAAAATTGATAGACCTATTTCTATTATTTATTTATTGTTCGTTGCATAAAGAATTTCTGAACGTCCTTTTCCCATTTCATATTTCGGTTGTACTTATTTTACAGAATAGAGAGTATTGAAAAATGGACAAGGCTGCGCGGAACAACCGTGCGAATCAGCTCAACCCGAACAACGAAAAGCACCAGCCGAATCAGGCCAGCAAAGACAACCGTGCGAATCAGCTCAACCCGAACAACGAAAAGTACAAAGGAGGCGGCGGTTCGTCTGGTTCCTCGGACAAGAAGTCCCAGAGCGCTAAGAAGTAGAAATGATTGAACTGCAGATCCAGTTGGTATTAGTAGTAGCAGCATATGTTGTTCATAGATAAACTGTGATCCTCGCGGTGCTATAGTGTCCTTAATTAGGCTTATTTTTTATAATGATTAGCTGCACTATAAGGTAATTAAGTCGGATTACCGAACATCAACCAACAAGTTTGTAGCACAGTGGCGTGTGTTATGGAATATTTGGTCAAACTGGGTCGCTATAAATCAAAATCAAAAACTCAAAAATAAATTCCAAACATTTATGCAAAAATATTTGCAACTGCTGATTCTATTCCTACATTTTCAATTTGAGATAACAGATAATACTAATCTGATTTAAATTAATTTAAAATAAATTAGTAAGTATAGCTTGTTTTAATTTTACTTCAATTTAATAACTTTTATTTTGAGATAATTGATCATTTTAATTTATCAATTTCTGATAGCTAATAGTTTGTATATATTTAGAACGACCTAATAATTTTTATTTGAAAACATTAATAATTCTATGCAGATAGACAGCGTTATATGTACCAGTAGTTAAATAAAATGATGTATAAAATGCATGAGCTGTTGTATAAAATAGCACTGTAAAATATCGAACATAAAATAAAAAACAAAAGTAAATGTGTAATAATAAAATATTATTAATACGCAGTAAATACATTTTCAAAAATATAACATACGTAAAATTGAATATGCATGGATAATTATTGTCTGGCTATGTTTGTGAATTGACAGTGAATTATACGCATTTCCCTTTGACGATGAGATGATTGACAGGTTACATAATGTCGAGCTGTCTGGGAAACCGGGGTGCATTCACAATAGACAACAGCACATTCGATTGAACACCGCCATACCAACCGGCAAACATTTCGATAGCACCTTTATTTCACAAAGCACCTGAAAAAAATATTACAAGTTATACTCATTCTTATTTAGTTTTTTGTTCACCTCGATCTGCTACCACGAGAAATATGGCGGACGCTGCTCCGAAGTACAAGTTGATTTATTTTAACGCCCCTGCAAAGGCAGAGCCATTGCGTTGGATGTTCGCGTACGGCGGAGTGCCCTTCGAAGATTTCCGCATCAAGGAGCGCCCACAGATCGTGACCGGGAAGCCGAATCCGGAATGGGATGAATTGAAGCAGAAATTGCCGTTCGGGGTAGTTCCTGTACTGGAAGTGAACGGAGAGTACCTGGGCGAGGGAGCTGCGATTGCTCGATATTTGGCACCGAAATGTGGCCTAGCAGGAGCGAATGAGTGGGAAACCGCTCAAGCAGACGGGATTGTCACATTTATCGAAAACGGTGCGCTGCTCTGCCTGCCTACCTGTCTGTCTATCTGCCTGCCTGTCTGTCTGTCTGTCTGTCTGTCTGTCTGTCTGTCTGTTTGTCTGTCTGCTTTTCTGCTTGCCAGCCTGCCTGTCTGTTTGCTTGCCAGCCTGCCTGCCTGCCTGCCTGCAATCCTGCCTGTCTGTCTGCCTGTCTGTCTGCCTGCCTACCTGATTGCATGTCTACTTACCTGTCCTTCTTTCTGTTTATCTATAGATGTGTCTGCGTGCTTTAAGTAATTTCATGCCCTTGCAGAGTTCCCTTTTCAAGTTGTTCGAGAATGGATAATTGCTACTGCGCAAAAGAATCCGGAAAAGGCAGCGACAATGCAAAAGCTAATGCAGCCAAACCTAATGAAGGTGGCGGAAAGACTTGATGGCATTCTGCAGAGAAAGAAGTCGGAGTCGGGAAAGAGCGGATTCTTTGTCGGCAAAGCTCCTACGATTGCGGATTTGTTTGCAGTGTCGTTCTTTGAATGGGTCGAGGGATATATCAAGCCTGGAGTTCTAAGCGTCGAGTTTCCCTTGTTGGTTGCGCATCGGGAGTTGGTTCGTGAACTTCCGGGCATCAAGGAGTTTCTCGCTCTACATCAGCCATAAACCGCTTGGTCAGGGAGTTATTTTTTCACTGTTCATACATGCGGGAATTTCATTTTCCTTGCGGCCAAGAATAATTTTGTTGTTCTATTGACGACAGTCTCGGCTCGCAGCTTGCAGTATGTGCTGCCGAAATGCTGATTCATATCGCGGTTGTTGTGGAGTACCGCGGTACTCTCCATAATAGTGCTGACATTCTTATTTCCATTCAAAGAAAGGCTAAACAAATGCCACGCTTGAGCAACCCGATTATGATGCGGACCGTTAATTTGGCGGGCTCCGGCCAAAGAGATAATGACTGAAGTGCCTAATGGTAGAGGTATAAAGGAGGCTTAACTTCACATTTAACAACAAAATATAAATTAATTCATTATTTTTATTGAAATAAGTGTGACAGTAGCGCAGAGAGTCTTGAAGTTACACAGAACGTCATGCTGGTTGGCAAGAAACTGCGCCTTTACTGATTACAAAATATTTTATGACAAAAACACAATTCCCTGAGCAGCTGCTACGCGGTCGAGTATTTTCTTAACGCTTCTTCGAACACAACAGTAACGCGCGTAATTCAATTATCATCATAAGGACAAAAACAATTCAACGCATTGCTTAAAAGCACTAAGCTACGAAAGATGGAAAGACGAGCAGTCTGCTCAAGGGAAAGAAAAATCGTTTGCTTTACGTTTTGTTATCTCTTATTTTCGGAGGCGCGCATCTTGTTAGTCTGTCAAACAAAACGTCACATCAGGCCACCAAATCGTATGTAAGAATCTACGCGAACAGGAAAGAACCATACACGAAAAGTTTTTCCACACTCGCATGTTCCTTTCTGCTTTCTCGTACTTAACTCTACTCCTCTTCGCCACCTTCACCTTATTAATCCTCAACAGTAAGTACAATATTTCCTTCACTAAGTGATACAAATTGCTCTATTATAATTAATTATACAAGTTATTAAATTATTTTGACTCATGATGATAATAAGTTATGATTGAATTCAAGCAAATTCACGCGATAAAATGTGGTCGCGTAGGCGTTTGTCAACCAATTATTTTCCGTTCCGGGTGGAGGGAGCTGGGTTGATGGGAGCCAGCAACAGCAGACCGGCACCCATCAGGGCGGTCAACAGCGTGGTCAACAGCAGCAAGGCGGGTAGCAAGGCCAGAATGAAGGACAAGGCCAGCAGCGTCAATGAGAAGCCCATCGCGTGCCAAGCGACACACGTCCACATTATCAGCCTTCTGCCGTAACCTTTCACCATGTATGTCTAACGGGATTTTTTTCTTCATTTTATATGCTTAAAAGTATTAAGCAAGTATAGCACCCATTTTTGAAGATGCTGTGTGGTAATTGTAAGAGCAGTTTTAGCGGAAATGTCGCTGCGCTTTCAGAGCTATTGTCTTGACCAGCTCGTGGCATGGCTTGACCATTGTGGACGTGAGTACAGCGGAGTAAATGTACCAATTTTACCCTTTTAATTGAATTTTGCTTGATGTTGTCCTGTACATAATAAATTAAATCCCAGTTTTTTTTAAGATATCAATAAACTGGGGTGATGAACGTCATTCAGACTGATGATGAGGTAAAAATCGGCATTGAAGGTACATGTGTAAGTTTAACGGAGGGAAATGTTATTCGTTACTAGAATTCTAACAAGGAAATTATATGACCATCCCTTGAAAAATCTTTCCCTTCTTATTACCATGTATTAGTCTGGTTTATCTGGCAACATAGCCATTGAAAAAATTGGCAATAAAAGAGATCTTCTATTTTTAAATATTTAAAATATTTAAAAACTGGTTAAAAGCGTTATAGAGAACGCTGCGAAGTTACTGGGGAGCCCTCAAGATTGATTGTTGGATTGCTGACTTCAGTAATGCGCTGAATGCAAAACCAATCTAACAATCAATCAAACTAAAACCTTGTCGACAGCGCAGTGCCACCTATAACGGGTTGAATAAGTTTTTAAATATTTAAAAATACAAGGTTTTGTTTATTGCCGATTTCCTCGATGTATACATTGCCAGATACAACAGACAAATACATGGTAAAAATAAGAAGTGAAAGATTTTGCCGGGTAGTGGTGCTGTTTTCTTGTAAGGGCGGAGGAAGAACTGATGCGACACGATTTTCCTCATATTCCTACGACCTTCTTCCCTAGAAATATTTATTGTGAGCCGTGCAGGCATGACAATTTTTATTTTAATATAATCGGTTCAACAGACAAATGTCCAGCGGCTATACGTGTAAGATGTAACCGAAACCGTAAAGACAAACATCCCTGTCTCTTTCTCCAATTATTGATTAGTAAGATCAACTTGATGTTTTTTTGTCCACGCTAACCAATTTTGTCGGTCAACCTCCAAAGAGAAGGGACACTTCATTTCTCTTACCTGTTTTTGAGAGCCTCTTGCTCGCAATGCGCCGCAGCCGTGATCCCCACCGTCAACGAACTCTGTAGTGTTTTAAATTCCGCTCCGTCTTGCCCAGCGAGCGCTCCAGACAACGTCACCGTTATAATGTCCTCCATTGGAATAAAGGTCCTTTGTGGAAACGCCTCCCGTACCAGTTCGCGAAACAGCCCACTCTTTGTCAATCCTCCAGTCAAATAAATCGGAATCTGGAGAAGGCAGAAAAAAAGCAGCCGATTGTTTGAAATTGAATAATTACCTAGGTGATGTGTTTGCTTCTGACTTGGGGAATTATTCAGGCGCCGAATTCAGAACCACTTGGATAAATTTTTTATGAAGACTTATTTAAGTGAGCAATGTAAAATTATTACACCGCCATAGGCAAGCGAATTTATTTGGTCAAATTTCGAAGTTGGAAACGGTCCTACTGCATACACATCACCGCTGGGGGTAATCTATTGATTGCTTGATCTATGTGCTTTCCATTTTGGTTGACTGTTGATTGACTGGCCTATTCTACGTTAGAATTCGATTGATTGATCGATTGATTGTGATTTGTGACTGGAACGAAGAGCTCCTGTATTTGTTGGGAAAAAGAGTGATAAATTAAATGCTAGAAAAAGCGGCACAACAAAAGATGACGATGTTAATCAACAATCAACTGAATGAAATGACAGAAGGTTTGCTATAAAACAATTAGTTAGTGCAGCCAATGAAGCGATTGCTCTTATTCGACAGCTCTTCATTCCAGTCGCAATCAACCAATAAATCAAGTTCTAAAGACGAACAAGAGCAGTCAATTAGCAATGAACCAAAATAGAAAGCAGATAGATCAAGCAATCAATCGATCGCTCCGACCGATAAATGCAGTGGGACCACTTCCAAATTTGAAATCTCACCAAAAATAAATTCGCTTGTCTATTATAGTGACATAATTTTTATATTTATTTTCTTAAATAGGTCTTTGAAAAAATATCCGAGTAATTTTGAATCGGGATTTTGAATAACTCCCCAAGTGAGTAATTTTAGTTGTGCTTTTAGTGCTCATTAAAATATGTATTTTGGTGTTACTTGATATTTTTAATATAAGTACCCCATTCTTCGTCTGATCCTCGTTCAACACCTCCTCCAACAGACTTGTCACTCGGTTGATCACTGTCTGAAAAATGGCAAGAACCGCCGCTGGTTCTACAATCACCGCGTTACTGGCTGAGTTGAAACGACAACCGGCACGATGGGCGTGGTCCGCCAGCTTGCTTTTCCTGAGCGTGGAGAAGGAATAATAAATTCATATCATTTCTTAATCCGAATAAAAGCCTACAAACTAACCTCTAGGTACCCTCTTTTAGCTTTTGGTTATTTTAGTTGTTCAATTCAGTCGAGTATCTTTCATTTTACCTTTAAATTAAGGAAGAAATTCCGTACGCAAAAAATATCATTTATTCGAAATAAACATTTCGGTATCATTACTTTGATTTTAGCTTCAAAAAATACTAAGCTAAACAAGCTTTTCAAAGATGTTTTACTAAAGATTTTACTATAATTAAAGTTAATTTTAAATCGAGTTAACACTTTCATACCTGGCGGACTTTTTCTTGAAGTGCTGACTGAAAGAAAACGGAAGATGCAGCGACGCACTTTGGCCGCGTTTGACGTTTCTTTTCGCTTTCTCGATAGCACAAAGAAAGTCCACGTGCCCTTCGTAGTTCTCCTGCTTGTAAGTCACTAGCATTTCCTCGCCAAACATCATCACGAGAAGATTGTAAAAACCGTCAGAGACAGACTGACCGCCGAATGGCGCGGTTTTGCTGACGGAAGGGTACAGCACTTTCCCCTCGACGGCGATGGCGGAAATCTCGGTTGAGAAGGCGCCGGATTTTATCATCATAAAAGGGGAAAGGCTGGAAGGGGCTTTAGGGGATTTAGTGAGGGGTGGAGAGGAGATGTAGCGACAAAGAGAATTTCCAGCGGCGACGATGCGGGCCTTCTTGACCTGGCCGGCGATGTGCGAAGCCGTGACGTCCCGGTGAAGTACTACGCGACAGTTTTCCAACGGAATCTGCAGGACAAATTTAAAAGGATTTTTAAAATAAATCACGTTCATGTTTGGGCTAAAATTAATTCGATAGTAAGCGATTTCTATTGCCTTATATAATCTTTTATGTAAGTCAGCTCAGAATTGTTCCCTCAATATTTATGACGGATGTGATAGAGAAAAAGGGCCAGAACTTGGAGCTCTATTATAGAAGTTTAGGATGATCACTTTCTGCAATAGGGAATGTATACACTCACGCTGGAGACGATCTTGACGGCGTTGACCTTGGCCGCCTCTGTATTGACCACTACAGTCCAACTGATCGTGCCGAAGGGGGGCGGTGAGCGTGACAGCCCCAGTTTTCGGATATCTTCTAGAATGACCTGCTGAAATTGTCGAATAATCGCTATTCCAAGGTGCAACACGTCAAGCTCCATCACGGCCGCTCCGTCCGTGACATGGTCAGCAGGCTCCTGTGGAGAACCAAAAGTCTTATCATCAAATCAGCATATTTTTTTCTTTGAGTTATTTAGATGAATGGCTAGTGAGTTGACAAACCGGATCTCGGAATGTGTGAAAAAAATGTGAGGCGATTCAAGCGAGGGAATTGGTACCTGCTCAAAGAGGTCGGTGTAGTTTTTTTTGTAAACCATCTTGCGTCGTTTCCGAACAGTGGCGTTTAGATAAGCTTTGTGAGCATCGTAACCGAAAGCAAGGATCTCCGCCTTCGATTTCACAGATAGGAGGACTTCGCTTAAAGTTCGACGATTATCCCGTTCGGGACAGTGATTGCAGCCTGCGGTGAAGGAATTTCAATCACAGAAAAGATTGATCAATAAACAGACACGCAGGGCGACAGAAAAACAGATTTAAACAGGAAAACAGATAGGCAGACAGGCAGAAAGACAGACATACAGACATACAGACAGAGAAACAGAGAGACAAAGAGACAGACAGAGAGACAGAGAGACAGAGAGACAGACAGACAGACAGACAGACAGACAGACAGACAGAGAGAGAGAGAGAGAGACAGACAGATATGTAGATAGGCAGGCTGACCGATAAACGGATAGATAGACAAACAGAGAGGCAGACAGACAGCCAAACAGATGTGGCTGATAATGAAGCTCCTTACCAGTCCAATTATCTATCACGTGAATGATCTCCTTCCCATCCTCATCAGTCCACCCGTATCCAGCTGACGAAAACATTGAACCGAAACGAATGCAAGCAGTTACCTTCAGAACTCTATCCGCGGCGTGGGAAAAGAGCAGCTGACTCCGGAGACCGGATGTAATAGGGAACATCAGCTCCGGAGACCGGACAATTTGTGACTCCGAGCAGGATTTCTGACTAGTCTGCGTCGAATGTGTGCTTTTCATTCCTCCTGGAAGTGTTGTCGGCTTGAGATCATCATCAACCAGCCGCTCATTATAGCCGTAATTAGGGCTTAAATTTTCAGCTTCCATCCCGCTAACTGGATTAGCATAAAGAGAGAATATATCCTGTAGTTAATATATACATCATCATCAAGAGCTCACAAGCTCAATTTTCCTATGCAGAATATATCGAAATTATGTTACCTGTACATTATTTAAAATCATTGACGTCAACTCTACCTGATCGAAGATATTCAATGGACGAGAACCTCCGCCGAGGCACAGGTTTGTATTGATACCGCAGCCCCCAAACGTCGGAATAATTTGGCGATCCGTTACGAGCGAGCTTCCAGAGCTTTTTACCGGGTGTAATTTCGTCTTTCATGCCGTTCATTTTATTAAAAAGGATTTTCTGCAATTCCTTTTATTGGGTGGGAATAATAAATAAAATAAATAAAGGAATGAAGAGAAAAGTCAGTCTATGGAAAACTAGGACGTTTTAAACGGAGAAGCACATTTTTGGAGGCCATAATTTGGTTCACAAACGTACTGCACGGCAGCAGGCTCTCACTTTTCAGCAACTTCGCTGTTTACAGGCTGCAACAGTTGGCTTCTGTTGACAATAATAGTCTGGTTATCTGGCGCTCTTATCGCGCAAAAAACGGTTCCCATTATTCAGTATTCTAATGTGTGTTAAAAGGGTGCTGGCAGGGCGTTCGTGCAGACTTCGCGTCAGGCGTGCTGATAGTGGCGCTATAAAATACCGCAGAACTACCGAAGCATGCAAAAAACTTGATGTATACCTCTATTTAGTAAGGCTTTGGTTAATATCCGCCCAGGCCTCAAGCCTCCCCATAAAATTGAAAAGGTCTTTGGGGCAACCAGTGTTATTATTAAAGGAGTAACATTTTCCTCGTACCATACAAAACTATCGGTTGCACACAGACAGGGGCGCGCTTAGAGTCCTTACAAATCGAAACCAGGACGCCTCAGAGGGTGAAAAATGGACAAAATGCATTTGTTTTTGCAAAATTGAACTCAGAATTGGGCCGTTTGTTGCAGATCACATATAAACTTGCTTGTGGGGGCTTGATTTACAAGTCCCTCCGTGATTTCGAAAAATTTCCCAACGCCTGTATAGTCGAAACGTGCCCCTGCCAAAAGGTAATCGTTCTTCGAGATGACTTTCGTTTCCCTCACTGAGGGAAATGCAAGTCAGCGAAGGCAGTACGATTGCCTCCATCCAAGAGAACGATTTCGACTCGTTTCAAGCTCTCAAATGAAGACCGCGAACCTGTTCTATAATAATGTAACAACTCATGATGAATATCTGTATCCTTGTTTGGGATGATAAAAGGGTTGATTAATCGTTGCGCATGTGCAGCATACCGTACCATCGCGATTTCAAGGGACAGTAGAGTGCCCTAGGGCGTGCATTTCGCCCGCCTTGCGCTGTATATTTAGACCGGTGTGTGTCTGTGTGCGTGTGTGTGTGCGTATATGCTGCACTGAGGCGGCGCTTAGCTGTCCCTTGAGATCGCGACGGTACGGTATGTTAGTGAGACCTTGGTTCACCAAACCGTGTACAAGTATGTATATGTATGTATATGCCGGTCCTTCCATTACTGTACTTCGAGTGCTGGTCATTCTGAAATGATTTTTATGTTGATATATGAATAACCCGCTGATGACCAATTGGTGGGAGCATGGTTTCAATAATAGAAATCTCCAACCTTATATTAAGGGCTCGTTAATCTGTCAATTCAGCGTCGATTCCAACAGCGGCGCAACCGACTGCCCACGAACCCGGGCATAGAGCATTTCCGCCGAGTGAGTGTAGTCCTTGTTCATGATCAGAAAAATCACCTACACACACAAAAGTAATAATACAATCAGCACCACATCCCAGAAACCACGATTTTTTGCCAAATGCGGTGGCATTTGATTATTGACAGACAGGCAGGCAGGCAGACAGACGGATGGCAAACAGACGGCAGACAGACAGACAGACAGACAAACAGACAGACAGACAGACAGACAAACAGACAGACAGACAGACAGACAGATAGACAGATAGACAGAAAGACAGAAAAAAGCTATAGTTATTAAAAAGAGGTGATCTGGAATTTAAATTTGCTTAAATAAATAAATTGCCTATTTCTACTGGGAAGTGTTTCTTTCTTCCCGTGCTCAGAAATTGCGAATTCCAACGCCGTAAACATCATTTAAAAGATCAGAAATTAAACACCCCTTCCATTATATAAGAAATCGACTTACGGGTGTAACGGCAAACTGAACCGTCGTCAGGATCCAGAAACAGAGAACTAGTTGGGGGAATCCCACACTCAACCCCGTGAGTGGAATGAGATACAGCGGAAGTTGGCAGACCAAACTGAACGCGAATGACATGCACAGCATCTTTGTCGTCCGTTTCTGCCGTTCAGACATCGAGCTTGGCACTGCAACGGTATTGTTAGGACTATTGACAGGAACCGCAGCGATTGCGTGCGGGGATGCTCGCGTTGAGAAACGGTCTACCCTGAAGGTGATTCGCCCAATGATGACCACGGCAGCCAGGGCCACTAACGCAAGGGGGCAGTACGCGTTGAAGGACAACAAGCCGGAGAAGGCCGCTGATCGATTCACAAAGGCGCAGGTCCCGAGGACGGTCATTTTAGTGCCTGCGAGGAGCCCGAACGCCGGAGGGACAGTCAGAATGGCGGTGCTGAACCAGCAGAGGCCTAGCATGGCATACTGCACGGAGTGCCGGTTGAAGGTGTTGAACTGAAACGACCAATGGCTGAATGCATGGTAATAATAAAGTATGACTCATTTTGTTATTTTATTTTATTAATTTTTTTACCAGCATCTGTTTGCCGAGCGCACTTATATTTGCTATTTGCATTTGTTTGTGTATTATTTTAATATTATTTTAATTTATTTTTCTGAACTTAAATAGGGAAAATTTTTAACAAAATGCAATTCTTTCCTATTCAGGTCCAAAAAAAAATGTGTATTAATAGTTATGTCGGTAAGCGAAGCTCTTTTTTTGAAGGAACAAATTGCCGAAATAAAATGATTACATTTTAGGGGAAAATACGTTAAGTGTCGTATGTATTTTGCTTATTTGCATTTAAAATGCATTTTTCAAACGATTCCCTCCGAACGCTATCGAGAGCAAAACGGAAATGTTCCTCACATGCAGCGGAAAAAAGATGGCCACTAGCCGGTTGACCGCCAGCAGCGCCTCACTCCAGTTGACGATGGTGTTGAAGGCCACCTGCACGACCACCTGTAACCGGCAGAATCCGCAGTTCATCGGACCGTCCGCCACCGAGGCGGCCGCGACCCTCGCGATGGCAGTCGGTAGGATCAGAGCACAGTTGACAGTCTGCACGATGAAAAGATGAGCGATGACGACGCCGGCGCCTTTTCGGAGCTGTGCGGAACGGAGAACCACAGCCAGGAGGAGGAGATTCGCGAAGACCCCAAAGCAGCAGAAGGCCCCGGAGATGGATTGGAAGGAGTAGACGACCGGGTCGGGGGAGAACCCCCTCACTGCTGAGGCATTGTATTGGACCACGCAGTAAGGGTCGAATGCGAAGGTTCCATTTTTCGATTTGCTGACATTCATATTTTCCCGCAGTTTATTCAAGAAAAATTAGCCAACACACAGTATAAATGTGGCAAATGATTTGGGTTTATGGCTATCTGAAAATGACTAGGAAATAATCAAGGCTGCCAAGCATAAAATTTCGACCAAAAAAGCCAAGGATATATATGGCAAAGCACATCGGCATAACTAGGCGGTTGAAGTAAAAGGATTCGGATGTCGGATGTGCGTGTTGAATCATACGTGTCTATTCCCATTTCGTGAGAGGACAATTGGATGTTATTACGCAAATTAGGCAGCACCAACCTACACCCGGAACGCAGAGGGAGAAAGGAGGGAAGGGTCGACAACATATACTGTACTGTCTCGATTATTTGGTAGTGCGTTTAGAATTCACCGTATATTAGGACGACGGTGAAGCACAGTGTGTGCAGTCATAATGTACGGGTGGGTCTAAAAAGCAGCACCAAATGATCGAGACGGTACAGTAGAGGGAAATGCGCACATGACGAGGGACTTAATTATTTTATCATATTTTACAAATGCGTGTAATTTCATTTGAAAATAGTCCATCCATTCCAGGGCTTACAAATGACTATATCGCAGCTAATATAGTAATTAAATCAGCCCTATTCGTCGGAATGGAACTAAAATTGCACACAGTCAGCCCCGTGCTGTTCCAAAGCACCAAATGGAACGGGAAGACAAACGATAATTCAATTATATTGGATGGAGACTTATTTTTGAGACTAAGCTAGCAACTCCCACTTACATCAAATTGAAAAACAATAGGAACTTAAAAACGACAAAAGCTAGATTTCCGTATGCTCCTGATCTCAGGGGACACTTTTCTGCCCTATCCATAAATTTAACCAACCCGGGTCGTGCCTATCCAGCGCCGTTCACCAAATTACCACTGCAGGGACAAAAATCAATCGATCGAGCACTACGAGTAAGCTGCACGAAATCAACCATACAGAGAACAGTGTATCAGATTGAATGTTCCATCGAGTGTGGGGGCCATACTGAGGAAGGCGGGGCTTGGCGGTCCCTTGAGATTGAGAGCATACGGTATTTTAGTGTCATATACGGGAATAAAAACAATTCCTCTATTTAACAATCAGTCGCGTGTCCACAATTGCGGATGCTTAGGAAGAAGGCGATATCCCGGATGATTCTTCTGCATAAATGAGACGCGCTAATTCTTCCACAACTTTCTCAGTTTTGTGACTTTGCGACTTGACAAATTGTATCAATTAGTCCCTTTAAGCAGCCAAACTAAACTGGTAAAAGTTTTAAATTTCATTAAATGAAAATTAGACAATGAGTGGAACATGGATTAAGGGGAAGTTCTCCTCCTTGAAAATTTCTGAACGCATCTGCCGCGTGATCCTTTTCTTCTTTTTGATCCGCGAGGGCCTTCCAAAGTAACATTGTCATCACTAGTCTTATTATGAACAACAAAACGCATTTTTAGCGCATTACTTATGTGTGTTTTTTTAAATCAGCCTGGAAAACAACGCGGGAGGTTCAGCCATTACGGTAATGAACAAAACACCCTCATTATCAGGAGGGTCCGGGAAAACTGGTGGATCATTTTTTCTGGAAAGGATTCGACGAACATGTGTTATGGGTAATCGATTGGCCAAAGACTTTTTAAAGTTTTTTTTACATTGGCGCACCTTTGAGAAACGATGAGAAGCTTTGATTTGTTCAGTTTTCGATAACTGGTGCGGATTCACACGGATTTTAATTTCCTAATAAAACGAATACTAATTTAGGAATTTTAAATTTTTTTTTTCATTTTTCAAATTTCAAATTTTCAAATTTCATTTTTACGCATTTTTTGCATTAAGTTATCGCATATTGATGCTCCTAAATTCGTATTTGCTTGCGGCAAGTCGAACGATTAAGATTCCTTGTGGTCAGACTTTTCTTTTACTCACTCACAACCGCTTTGAAACTGCGGAATAAGGGATTAACGGGTTCGGGAACCGGTTCTTCTTATGGCCCTTTGTCTTCCGAATATCCGGCTAAAATGCTGATGAGAACTTTGCAGGATTGCGAAAGCAAAATCATTCAGTTTGTTTAGAATTGTCAATCTCCCTGGCGCCAGTAGTAGGAGACTACGTTCAAACTGCTCGGCTGGACGTGATGTTCCTCATTTCCCAACCCACTGTTCGTTTTGTTCCTTTTCACGTGAACGCAGTTCCGATTGGGACACGCCCCCCACTTCTATCATTACACTTGCACTTATCTTTCCAAACTTTAAGCCACCCCAAAGATTTGTTTAAGATGTAAATAGTAAACTAGAAATATACATTCATTTGCTAGCAAAAACAAGCGAAAATAATATTTTCAAGATACAGCGAACAAAGCCAGTGACACTACCTATGTCAATCGATCAATCAATATGAGAAGGCTTCTCCCACAAAACACTCACCGATTTTGCGTGTTTAGTCCTCGATTAAATTAAATTGTTGCCTCCCATGGCTTTTTGAACTTCTTTTTTTCGCAATCAGTTGAATGATGCGAGTTTAAGAGAACGGAAATGAAGTATCCGAAGTTGTTTATGCCATTTCCCGTTATTGACCTGCGCAGAAAGGCAAACAATCCCAGCTACATCTCCGTACATTCCCCATCTCCCGCTAAACAGATGGCCATCCCCGCGGAACCGGTCTACAAGGCTGAATGCGTGCGACTGACACGAGGAAAGCAACCGAATCGAGAGTTTTTAATCAAATGGGCAGGATACAATGAGTGCGTATTCTGCTCAATCAACCAATCAACTGGCTCTTTTGCAGCTGATTGATTTCGTTCAAGCGTCTTCGACAATACATCAATCAACTGCACGTTTGCACGTGTAAGTGTGATAAAAATGGTTTTCACTGTTTTTCTCCATTTTCAGAAGTGAAAACACGTGGGAACCAGAACAGAATGTCAGCCATTTAGCTTGCGTAAAGGATTATTTGAAGCCGAAGCAGCGACGGGGCTATCGAAAGAGGGAACGGGAAGAAGTTCTGGAAGAATCTGAAGTTGAAGGTGACAAATCAATCAAATGTTTGATTTTGGTCAAAGCGATTTGTGATTGGTTGAAACAAGGATTGCCACACCCTCTTTCGACGTATTAGCCAATCACGCGCTTGTAGTTTGATTGCGGTAAAAATCAATCAATCAAGCATTTGTGTTCTTTTTTAGATGATGTGCCAGCGACCAATCTTGACTGGAAAGAAGCAGAAGAGAAGTACGGACGACTCCGGCTGTCGCTAAAAAAGTTTAAAGACAGCGCGGCAGCAAATGTGGTGTTTTTGGTGCACAGCGTTACGGCCATTCGAGGATTGGGTGTGAAGCGGGAGTATTTAATCCGGTGGGAGGGTTACGGACCGTAAGTTGGCTGCTTGATTGATAGATAGATTGATTGATTGGTTTGTGTAATAAGTTAACTAAATCTAATTAAATTAATTAATTCATGACTGCTCGTTTTGCTGTCTTATGTGCCGAATAGTTGGGCTTGATTGGGCTTACGATTGATAATAAAGCGGAGCTAAGTCAAGATTGATTGGTTGATTGGTTGCTTAAGCTGGATTTACTTACTAATACTTCCCTTGATTTGATTGATCGACTATGCGGATTTCGGGTTGATTGATTGATTATAGAGGTTAAGTTTTAGTTGACTATAATTCATTTTGTTTTTTATTTAATAAAATTGTTTTAATGTTATTCATTTCATTATTGTTAATAGTAATATTTTTGTGTATTTTTATTTATTTCCATTAAGTTTTGGTTGATCCTCATTTATTTTGTTTTACTTTTGTTATTATTGCATTTATTATTATTTTTAGTATTGTTTTTAGTATTATTTTTATTTATAGAGAATCCGATACATGGGAACCTGAGTCTGGAGTCGGTCATTTGGATATCGTCAAGCAATCCGTGCAGGCGCACTGGAAGTCAGAGAAGGAGAAGGCCAAAGAGGTGCGATTCGACCTGATCTCTTTTAGGCGATGATTTGTCAGGGGTCTCAACGATATTTTTGTACAGCTGAAAGACGCTCAGGACAAATGGCGTCGGCGTTACAAGGAAGAGCTACTGCCTAGGCGGAAATTCCAAAAGCCTCCACAACCAAGTATTTTTGAAAAACCATTCAAAAACTCGTTAGCCAAGTCTGCAGGCAGAGATGTACACAGACAGACAGGCACACAGGCACATAGGCAGGCACAGACACATGGACAGACATGCATACAGACTCGCCGGCCGACAGGCAGATAAACGAACAAACCGACAGACAGACAGGCACACAGACACATAGACAGACATGCATAAAGGCTTGCCGGCCGACAGACAGACAGACAGACGGCAGACAGACAGACAGACAGGCAGACAGGCAGACAGACAGATAAGAGGCCAGTAACTGCATTTGTAATTGGATTTTGCCCTTTAGAATCCATGAAGCCGAGATATCTGCAACAGCAATTTGGCATCGGTGACTTAGCCATCACCCACCGGAAAGCAACTAGAGAGGTACATAAAACATTGTTACATTAAATTGTTTGAGCTTATGCATTCGTATCCTCCAGCTCAAGGGCGCCCAGGACCTGTGGCGACGCCGTCACGAATACGAAATGGCGCAGACGCAGGAACGTGGCCAGCCGCGGACTCCATATCAACCACCGCCCGATATTACTGATAATTCGTCGGGTGACGTCTCCAAATCATCTCCAAAAAGTAAGTGTTCAGGTGAGGAGATTAAATGGCAGACCGGGTCAGATACATACACAGAGACATGCAGACAGACACACACACAGACGGACAAACAGAGTGACAGCCAGACAGCCAGACAGATTGAAAATTTAGACATACATTCGAAGGAGAAGCCCGTGAAATTCGTCTTCCTTTTTTATATTTATCAGCTGTGAAACCTCCGCCTAGCCTGCCATCTCTTGTTGCGGAGAGTACTCAACGCCAATATCAATTGCATGGTTTCCGCGCGGATCCTTATCAGTCGTACTACAAGGGGCCACATCCTCGTGAGTTGACGGTGCCACGAGATGCATCCCCAAGTGCAGGGCTCGCAAAAGAAGCTCGACGAATGCACCAGGCATTGCAGCGGGTACTACGCCGCCAGACCGTTCTCCAGGATCTGTACAAGGACAAAGTGGACGAGGAGGTAGTCATTCCGGCACTGTGGAATCTGCTCGGCGCTCTCAGCAGCTCGTCTGGGGAAGAAAAGGACGCGTCAGCTTTGGGCGACTCACAGCAGAGTGATATTTCTGAGTGTCTGCCTGAGGTGGAAGTTGTGGAGTATCAGGTTATTCTAGAAGACTAGAGTGGGTGTTCTACCGAATTTCCTGTATCAGAAGTCCTCTTATGTAGATGCTAATGCCGGGTAGTTTTTTGGAATTGTTCTGGGTTTCAGTTCAGTTTAATAATGCTGTTTTCTGTCTATTACATTGTAACCTGTTTGTCTGCATCTCTCGGTCTGCTTGTCTATCTATGTGATCATGTGTCTGCCCGTCCGTCTGTCTGTTTGTGTCTGTCTGTCTGCCTATCTGTCTGCCTGTTTGTCTGTCGGCCTGTCTGTCACTCTATTTGCCTGTGTCTATCGCTCGTTCTTTCGGTCTGTCTGTCGGTCTGTCTGGCGCTTCTAAGGCAAGCCCACCCGGCGACGAATTACATCACCGAAATATAAGGAAGCGCGCACAAGTCACGTTCGGTTTGTTTTTTATGTGATTTCCGATTCCTCCTGCATCCGGAGCGCGCGCATCCATCTGTCTGTTGTTGTGTTGAGAGGATGATGAAGAAGAGGGACTCTCACGCACGATGAAGAGGTCGGCAATAGTGCGTGTCGGTGCACGTTAAGTTTCTCCACGAGAGAACACTAGTGCACACACACCTAACACGGTTGACTGCGCTCTGGAGAGGTCCCTTTTTTCATTCTACAGACTAGACTGTATGACTGTGTCTGCTTGATTCCGTGTTTTCTGATGAATCCATCTGGCTGTCCGTATGTCTGTTCATACGTGTGTCCATCCATCTGTTTGTCGGTCGGTCTGTCTGCCTGCCTGTCTGTCTGTTTGTCTGTCTGTCTGTCTGTCTGTCTGTTTGTCTCTCTGTCTGTCGGTCTGTCTGTCTGCTTGCCTGCCTAGCGAATCGGTCTGTCTATCTAGAATCTCGGGTCTAAAATTTGGTCTGTCGGTGTGACATGTTGTTTGTTTTTCCTTACTACCGACACGTTGCTCCGTAGCAAACCAGGGAGGAGCGGCAACCGGAAATCGATCCACGACCTCAGCAGTCAGCAGTGCGTGGGTTTGTTCACGCTCCGTCTGCCTCGTTGCCCTGTTTGTGGTGCGACTCCCGCTACATGCGGACTAATTGTTGCGGATTTGATCTCAGCGGCACTCCTGTCACAAACGGTCCCTTGTTGACTTGTCTTGTGTTGTGTTGTGCGGATGGATGGAGAGGAGGGAGAAAGAGCCAGAAGAGAGGGGGTTGTGGGGTGGGTCCTTTGCCGCGTGCATAAATATCAACATGGTTCGTGCGGGCGGCTTTGTCTGTTATTTTCCTTAGAGTGCCGGAAAGAGTGTCTGTTGAAAAGCAAAAGAGATCGCGCGCTAACCAACAACACCATAGCGCATTATGTTCGCCGACCCGGCTTGAGCCACCTCAAGCTGTTTGGCCATTCCATTTTAACTTCGTAGTGGGGTGTAGTATGTATGTTGTAGCAGATTACTTGCTGAAACTAGGCGACACAATTAACTCGTCACTGTAAAAAAAGCGGAAGCAAGACGACTTGCGGAAATCCTACTGCATGCTTATGATTACTTTCATAAAGCACTCCGTTTTGTACCCTTTTGTTAAACTACCTGTGTCTGTCTGTCTGCCTGTCTGTCTGTCTGTCTGTCTGTTTGTCTGTCTGTTTTCTGTCTGTCTGCCTGCCTGCCTGTCTGTCTGCATGTTTGTCAATAATCAAATGCCACCGCGTCTGTTTGTCTGTCTATACAGACAGACCGACCGACAGACGGACAGACAGACAGAGAGATAGACAGGCAGGCAAGTAGACAGACAGATTGGTACGCAGATAAACAAACATTCAGACATTCAGACAGGTAGACACGTATGCATGTTTGTCTGAATGTCTGTCTGCCCATCTATCGGTCTATCTGAACGTTTCCCGCCTGTCTATTTATATCTGTCTGTCTGACTACCTGGCTGATTGCCTGTCTGCTTTTATCGCAGTCGACTGATGTCTATTCTCTTACATTCGATTGTATGAACCGGCTCTCCCAGCTTTTGTTATTAGCGGATCCAGGTTGAAGGAGAAGGGTTTAAAAATTCAACAACCGGCTTTTCCGGTAATCCCGTGCGTGGTACTTCCTATATGGAGATTACATGGTGAGGCTGTTGTTTCGGACGACAAGGCGGAACAGGACGATAAAGAGGTTGTGACAGGAAGGAAGATTGAGCGGCACCGTTTTCGGGGTTCACGCGCAGTTCACCCATCGATTTTTTTCTCCTCCACGCATATTGTAAACTGATGTCTGACTTGCTTTGCCTTGCTCTATTCTACCAGGAAGATTATTCGTTCGTTTCAGTGGTCAGCATATTTCTTCGATTTTGCCCACAATCATACTCATCCACACATTGCAATCACATTAAATCGATTTTTAACTGCAGCTCTTAACATTAAATTTGTCCGCCTTCCACGACTGTCGACCCAGAGTGCCACAATTCAATATATAGTTTTATCTTCATGTTGAAAACGCCATATTCGATGCGCTCAGTTAAAAACTCAAATTAAATTAAAAATAATCTTAAAAAAGAATTTAAGAATAATCGAGAAAGGTAATAAAAATCCAAAAAATTAAGTAAAAAATTCAATTTCGATTTACGTTTAAATTAGGTCTGCAGACATTGTCTCTCTCTCTCTCTCTCTCTCTCTCTAAGAAAATTGATGTTTGTTTTCTATTTTTTTCGGGTGCACTCTGATGGTCTGTTGTAGTTGCTTTTTTCAAGTCCTCCCGGATATGTCTGTCTTTCTCTTTATCTGTCGTCTGAGGTTGCCTGCTTCCGTCCGGTTCTTCAGCATTATTGTGTGTGTGTGTGCATATATGCGTAAGAAGCGAGCCAACAAGATTCCGTGATCCACAACAAAAGCCGCCGCGGCCATGATCGTTGACTTTGCCCGTGAAAACACACCTTTTATATGACGCTCATGCCCTTGTACAGACCAAGTCATCTCGGGTGTATATTCACTATATTGTCAATCATTCGTCCTGAAAAAAGCTGCGGAAACGATCGACCACTCGGTAAAAGTGATGATAAATTTCATTTCCGTTCACATCACGCAGTCCCCGAAATGATATTTTCCATCCTTAAACCAATTAAAAGCTGCGCAAAAACTGGCCCGTTTTCGCCTAAACTGACACGGAAAAGTGACATAACTGAGAGTTAGACCTTGAAAGATTGGAACAGTTCAGTAGCCAGGCCTAACAAAGTTTGTTCGGTGAGCGGAAGAATCTTCATTTCCGTCAGCAGAAGTCTCGGGAGTTAGTTTTCCATCTCGATCCCCATTTCCGGGAGGGAACATAAACGGTGCGCGCGAGCGAATGTCAAGGCCGACAGTTCTCGTCCACCTTCGACTGAGAAAGTCCTCTTTTCTTTCTCCGTCTAGGTGAAGACCCATTAAATTCAAAATGACACCAATTTTTGCTGGAAACGATAAAACAAAGATGAATCTGAAAAAGTGGCAATTTGTAAAGCTTCGTAGAAGAACGTGCCCAATAACTTGCCAATCGAAGTGGCCAAATGAAACAATGCTATAAAATGATTCAACTTCACATTGCATCACATAACTCAAATTTACTTAATTCAGAGGCTTATTTTCAATTTTGCTTTTTTTATTGAAACAAATTTAACCCGAAAGATTTAACAATGGATCGTGGACACGTCTTATTTATATTCAAGGAATTCCGGTAAAAACTAAACTAAACAACTTTTAATTTTTAACATCCCGACTCTACATGAAATATCATGATTCTTTAAAATACGCGACTGGTTCCCGAAAAATTTCCTCCGGTCTTGCAGCAACTACATTAATCAATGGATTTTTGCAATCAACCGCGAAAGCGCAGCGACACTTTCTCGTCTGTCTTATCAACCAAAAAACCCAAATCCTAAAAATGGAGGGAATAAAAGAGTAAATTCGAATTTCTCTTGCACGGCCCGTTCTCCATATATAATAGAGAATAATATTTAAGAGCCACGCCCTTGTAGTGTCGACCGACAATCACCCCCGTATATAACAAATCATAACCGACAAATTCCCCATGTAAAAGCACCCCGCTCTTGCTCATCCTCCAGCTAACTAAAATAAATCCCCAACTTCCATGTATAGTGGCTGTTGTGAAAAAGAAGGAGGAGAGGATACAAGAGGAGGCTTAATATTGACTCGCGATCTCCCGCCTCATTCTCCCCGACACATCATCCCAATCGCGCGTCCACACAGAAGACTCGGGGATGATGTATGTAGATGTGTATTCTTCCCGTCGTCTGTATTTCTTTTCAGCAGCCTAAACTTTACAGGCCACTTACACGCCCTCCGAGCTCCCTGAGACTCCGCACATGTCTGTGTAATTCTCCAATGTCGCTTCGGCTTTATGTCGCTCCCTCCGTTCCCTGTCCGCTCCTTCATTTTTGAATGGAAGACCGCGACTCTCAAGGCAGTCTGCAGGCAAGATAGAAGTAAAGCGCTACAGGGGAAAGGAAACGGCCCATTTTTAAAATAAATACCGTTGCCTGTCCACAACTGTACTAGAGCGATGGCTTGTACGTTGTAGGCGGCTGGCCAATGTCAGGACATGTCAGAATCTCCCTGTCTCTCTTTCTAGCGGCGAGTTATTTTGTTGTGACCGGCTTCTCTCGCGCTCTACTGTGTCGGTCTATGAGGGCTCTTGCTGTGTTTCTTTTGAATGACGGAGCGAACGAGAGTTTTTAAGGAGTATAAATTATCGCTTTTTGAGACAGTTTTAAAAAGTGCGGTTTACTAGAGCGGCGCAGTCAATGTCAGCACTGATACGAGCGACGGCGGCGATAGACACTACTCTTTACTGTCGTCTTTTTTACCTGTCGCGTGTGTATTTATGTGAGCTGTATATTTGAATCGTGATACGGTGTGATTATAGGCCTTGTCGTCGGCACAGGTGTATAATTGAGGAGAGGGATCTGTTTCCGGTAAGTGTGACTGGCTCTTTCCGGATTGATGTTTAGGCAAGTAATAGTGCTTCCGGTTCAGTGACTTTGTCGAGATCTTCCACTAAACTACCTTGGTCTGTCTCTGTCTGTCTGCCCATCTGTCTGTCTACCCATCTGTCTGTCTGTCTGTCTGTCTGTCTGTCTGTCTGTCTGTCTGTCTGTCTGTTTGTGTGCCTGAATGTTTTCTGCCATTAGCTGTACCTGTCTACAGGTAAACTGCGTGACTGTTTAATGTACATCTGACCGCATAGACTGTCTCCCTTTTATCTGCCTATTTACTCTAATTAGTCAACAACCTTTATAAGAGCACTCAATAACCATAAAAGTACGCCATTCATACTGCGTTTTTTGCATGCCTTCCCCATTCAGGATGTGCGTGCGGCGTAAAATCTGAAAAGGGAATATATACATATATACATTTTAGACAACTACTGCCTCCCGCTGGGATCCAGACGTGTGTGGGTGGTGGTTCGTCGATATTTCCTCTCCGGTTCTCCGTTGAACGAGGAGGGAAATATGCCGGAGCCAGAGACATATGATGAGCGGGATTTTAGTCAAGTCAAGTGTGTATCGTCGACGGGCATGAATTATTAATCGGCACTTTGGGCGCGCTCGCGCAATCTCTATTTCTCCATGTATTTACGTAGCGGATTATTTGCCCCGGCTCTTCCGCATCTTCTTCTTCATCACATATCATATCCCCACTCGCAGTGTTTGGATTAATTCAAATTAACCCAAGTGGACCGGTCCTTGCGTGTCTGTAAGCTGCTCCTCATATTGCCTTGATTTATTCTAGCCCTTTCTTGTGTGGAGGACACAGCCTTGCTGGCCAAAACAAAATTATCATTTATAATTATTGCATTGAGCAGTTGGACTTATTCTGATCTGGGTAGCATATCATTTTAATTGAAAAGAATTCATTTTAATTTAATTAGTAAACTGAAAGTTTTATTTACAGGGAAACTCCTAAAGTTCAATTGAACGATACATATAACGGAATAAATAATTTTAGAAAACTTAAGACGCTGAAAACGTTAATGATTTTGCAAATAATTCCAAAGGAACTGATACAGTAGATAGAAATTTAACTGTGAGCAATTTCAAATAATAGACGTTTCAATTAAATTGTTAAATTAAGTAGATAAGGTTAATTAAATTAAATTACATCAAATAAGGCTGATTAATAAATAATAGTCTTATCAGACTCGTAGAGGTTGTGTGAAATAACTCACTGACAGTCTCGCCATATATAAATCGTGAATCTGCATTTTTCTAGAACCTTGCCGGAAGTCGGCTCCAATGGGTCCCGCAAGGGAAGGTTGGACAGTTCCCGGTCCACCAAGACCGATTTTGCTCAGCATCCTCTTCTTCCTGACTTGCCTTCAGATTCGCCTTTCGGCGGAGCAATGGACCAACTCCGAAATAACCGGTGAGTTCTCCGGATATAACTTTTCGCACGAAAAACACAACCATAAATGTACAATTGAACATAATTTATACAGCAATATATTTTAGTAAACGATAAATAAATGTAACAGCATAACTATTATTGATTTTGAACAAACTCATTTAGATTTAATTTTTAAAAACAAAACTACGTAAAACCAATTACTTTATTAGTACGAGATGATAAAAAGCTAACAGGGAAACTATTTTTCATGAATTAGCTGTAATTAAACAAAAGCTTAGAAAGTATAAAAATAGTTTGCTAATGCTGAAATTCAGCAATTTATTTTGATTCTGCAGAAGAATTAGGTTGAATGTTTTTACTGGTTACAATGAAGTTTGGGAAAATTGGGAGAAAATTGTTGAAAGAATGTTTTTATTTCTCCGTGAAAGTTGTGTCTGTCTGTCTCGAAGTTGATCGAAGTGGAAGTTTTGTTAGAAGTTCAGAGGAGTTGCAGATGTTGTGATTTCTCATGAAAAGCGATGCGGTCAGTGAAAAATAGTGGCGCGGTTAATTCCTTCAGCGGAAATGTCTGTCCACTGGTCTGGCCGTTGGAAAATGTATTTTTGGCGGCTACTGTGTTTGAGTCTGTTGACCGGATCTGTGGTGTGTATCTTATGCGGATGCGGCAAGCATATGCGCGGGATATTTATCCAAACGCTGTCCACTTTTGGCATTTCACGCTCTCGGGCAGACACACTCCAGCTGTTGGTCATTTGCGTGTCAACAAGGCCGAGGCAATATATGCAAAATTTGTAACTAATTACCCTCCTTGATGATTTATGCGTCGCTTAAAATTCTTCCAGATTGAACTGTTATCTGTGTCTTAAAATCACACTTAAGATCATCAGTAAAATGAAAATATACAGCTCGGAGTTGCCTGAAATTTTTTGTGTATGGTCATGCTCCAAGTTGAGAGGCAGTCACGTTTTGTGTTACTAGCTTGCTGGGAGGGATGCTGTGAAGTATCACAAACGATCATTAGTAATCAGACGGAAAGACAGACAAACAGACAGACAGACAGACAGACAGACAGACAGACAGACACAGAGACAGACACAAACAGACAGACAACAGACACACAGACAACAGACATAGTGGCTAGTGTCAATCCAAAACTGGATCACATGGTATGTTGATGAGGGAATGGTATTTCGGTTCAGATGAGTACACTCTTTGGCTACACACAGAACAAAGTAATAGACATAATAATGGGTCACTTCCCGTGAAACCTCTTTGCGGGATTTTATAGAGCCTCCGTAGATCGGTTTATCGAAATTGATATGCTACGTTTGCTCCCACAGAGGCAGTAGCAAAATCAAGTCAAACATGACATTCCCAGTAATTGAAATGCTCCTGCTTTGCTCCCCCCGGTCGAGCAATAATTTAAAATTATTAAAGAATCTTCATCATTGACAGTGTGTGGCCTCCTTTCGCAGACTTTTTAATCAAGCCCGTTCTACTGTAAAAAGGGGAGCATTGAAGCGAAATTGCTAATTATTTTTGGTGATATCTGTGATCTAGTGTCCGTTTGGCCTCAAAGACCCCTCTCGTTTCCGCTTTGAATCGGTGGCAGTGTTTGAGATTTATGGGGCTATTCTCGTGAGAGAGAACGGACCATATTGCTCTCGCGCCCCTGCCGATCCAGTTCAGTTGAAAATATTTTTTACTCGCAACACATTTTTTATAGTTTTCTGCAAAGATCTGTTGAGTGTCTGAGTGTCTGTCTGTCTGCCTGTCTGCCTGTTGGTCTGTCTGTCTGCCATCTGTCTGCCTGTCTGCCTGTCTGCCTGTCTGTCTGTCAGTCTGTCTGTTTGTCTGCATGTCTGTTTGTCTGCATGTCTGTCTGTCTATCTGTCTGTCTGTCTGTCTGTCTGTCTGTCTGTTTGTTTGTCTGGCTGCCAGGGTCTCGGTCTGTCTGTCTAACTGTCTGTCTGACTGTCGGTTTCTTTGCCTGGTTCTTTCCATTTCTGCTAGCCTGCCTATATGCCTGTGTGCCTGAAGTTCTTGCCTAAATGTCTTCATCTTTACCCTTCTGTCGCATGTCTCAAGAAGGCACTGTTTGTTCAGAACTCCATTCATCTCATATATGTTTCTGGTTATGTTGTTTTGTGGCTAGAAAAATGGACCTGTACACGAGAAGAGATCGTTGATATGGTGTCGTGTAGTGTGCGCTTTTGAAGATGTCTGTCGGTTGCGGTTGGCCGCGTCGGCAAGCACCCTTCTTGCATTAGACGGTCATTATGGACGTGTGACCAAAGTCACTCAACGGGACCTGAAGGGCGTGGCGGGTGGTCAAGGCATCGCATAGTTCAAGGCAGAGTATAATCATCATGGATAGAAAACAAGTCTGCAAAGACACACTGCTTTGTAAGCCACTCTACAGACACTGAAATTTATTTATAGTCGCAAAACACACGCTGGGCGAGATTAAAATTGCCTTTTAAAAATCACACCATGCCTTTCGTGTTAATCATCATCAGAGAAAAAGAGAGAGCGAAAGAAGAGAGACAGAGAGTGTGTAATTGATTGAGCGTGAGGCGAGATCCAGACACACACTTTCCTTTGACAAATTAATAAAGTCTTTCTCACACACAAGCCAAAGTAGCTCGTGTGATCAACTGACGTTTAATCCCCGAGTACAACAGCTTTTTTGTTCATTTGTCGCGTTTTCCTTTTCCCTCGTTTTTTTAACCATTTAA
>LRSR01006446.1:0-18655 GCA_001579985.1 Hypsibius dujardini | reverse complement strand
AGTATTTAGTACCATTTATATCATTAGTATTTAGTACCATTATTACCATTAGTATTTAGTACCATTTATATCATTAGTATTTAGTACCATTTATACCATTAGTATTTAGTACCATTATTACCATTTCCAAACTGGCACAGCACTCGGGCTTTCACACACGTCACAAAAACCTTGCGAAAACCAAAACAAACCAAACTTTCATGCCCTGTTGGTGCTGGTCAAGAACCCGGAACCACCGTTCCCTCTTCACCCTGGGGAATGGCGGAAAACGACAGAGCGAGCTATTAACAGTCAAGTAAAAGCTTTTGACCACGAACTATCGCAAATCATTTAATCCGCGCTGTTACGAGTTACTTTTTTTTGTTTTTGTCAAGTTAAAAATGTTAACCTCGCTGCTCTTACCGAAATCCTTCCCACCGGGCAGGCAGAATCTACCGGCAATTCCAAGGCCTTAACCCGGCAAACGCCCAGTGTCGTCAAATGACCACATGGCGACCTCCGAATTTTCACGCAGAAATGGTTTGAGCGATTTTGCTGACCTCAACTGATTTTAACAGTTGCTTTGTTGTGTAAAAATTAGAGATTATTGTTTGGTCAGCTGCCGCTTGACCGATGTCAGGCAGAAATTGCCAAAGTTAACCATTTTTCGCTTTTTTGAGTGAAAATGGTCTCCGCCAAAATGTCTAAAAATACATGGTTATTTCCATCCACTAAGTTGACTATTCATCGACAGTCTCTAAAAATAGTTATCTGAATCGGATTCTTGCGTCACGTTGCGAGTCACGTGCCTCAGGCACGTGACATCAACAAACTCGTCCGAGTTTCTATCAAAACATGAATAAAACTGACTGTTATTGAAACTCCTCGATTGATTGATTGATGTTTTAATCATATATGGTGCGGACCAGTGCAAGAAACAGTTTTCATTGGTAATTTTGTTTCTAACTGGACAGTGGATAATGGTCAGCCCAAAAAACACGAATTTTCCAAAGTCGCCCAAAAAAATTCAATTTTTCCTCTCTTAATTGAACAGAATTATGAAAGGAAAAAATATTTCTGGCACTCAAATCGCGTCTGATCTGGCACCGGGCGTTAAACGAGTTGATATGGTAGTTCTACGTGTAGGCGGTTGCAATTCCTTGGCTCTTTCCTGCATCCCTTTGTGCGTTGTATGAGCTGCTCCGACTGAATGTCACGTACCGTCCGGCAACTACCTTTCTGCAGGCTTGCCTACCGACTGATTATAACTAAAAACCCCTCAAGCCGGAAAACATCTGATACGGTGCTGTGATTATATATTTCCATCACATCATCGCATCACCGCGTCGCTTTTACAGCTGAGGCATTTCTCATTCGCACTGCAATTTCCTCAATAAGAATCAATTGCTCAATTTGCGATTTGTTTTTCTCACCATGTCGGCGTCACATCTCCAGGCATCATCATCCCTCGCGGACATTCCCATCCACATTGTGGACGCCTTCACGAAGGATGCCTTCACCGGAAACCCGGCTGCGGTGTGCTTGTTAACCCTTGACTCGGTAAGTGTGCCTCTACTCGGTAAGTGTGCCTCTACTCGGTAAGTGTAACTTGACTCGGTAAGTGTGCCTCGACTCGACACACGCACATCGCGCGGTTTTTAAATTATTTCTACTACATCGTATTTATTATGTGTTTTTTTAGAGCATTGTGTTGTATATTTGACTTTATCTTGTTCGGCAGGATATCGCGGATGAGACGAAGCAGAAGATCGCGGCGGAAATGAATCTTTCCGAGACGGCCTTTGTGGCGTGCCATGATCCCGGGGAGACCTTTGCCAGAGGTACACACGCGAGCACGACAGAGGTGTTCAAATCTAAAATCGATACGACAAGTGCTTTTTTACGAGAGCGTGATGTGTTTGTGGATGATCGCTGATTATTATTATTATTATTATGTGTGTTCTGTGTTATATTCGCAGCCGATCGATTCAGCCTGCGGTGGTTCACGCCTTCGGTGGAGGTGGATCTCTGCGGGCATGCCACTCTGGCCACGGCGACGGTGATCTTCCGAGTTTACGGTAAACGGCCGAAACAGAAAACACAGAAAGAAACGACTGAATGAGCCGTCTCCTCGACCTCAAAATTTGGTCGTCTCCTCGAAATTTCTCTCAACTTAAATTGACTCTTCGTACAACGAGGACCGTTTCGTAAATCACGATGGCACTTGGTGCTCAAGGCAGATGCGTGAGCCCGCCAATTGATTGAAAAGCCTCTCCAACCGGTTTCGTTCTTCTCGGTCTTCTGGTTACATCTTCTGAAACAAAAATAGTCAAAAAATAAAAGTAATCAACTAATTACTTTTTTCAGCCAAATAAACATCAGTCACTAAGATTTTTGGTTCAGTTTGTTCTGGTGATTAAAACTAATTTTAGGTTTAGTAATTAATAATCCGCATTTTTTTCTTATACTGGTAAAAAATACATTCAACGTTTGTGTTTGCAGGAAATAATCATCATCAAATCAAGTTCGAGACCCGCAGTGGCACCCTTTTGGCGCTGCAAAAGGGCGACTCGATAGCACTGGATTTCCCGCAAAACCCTCCGGGACCGCTGGCCGACACCCTGCGCGTCGAACTGGCCGCCTTGCTCGATGTCTGCGCGTTTCTCGGGCCGGACTCGGTCATGGACGTTGCCTATTCCCCGAGCACGCGGAAGCTGCTCGTCCGTCTCCGCGACGATATCTCCATGGCGGACCTGACGGCCCTGCCGGTCAATCCTGACCAGCTGTTCGCTGCCTCGCGAACTGACACGGTCCGCGGCGTCATCATGACCGTCAAGGGTTCCGCTGCGACCGGAGCGGTCGACCGGGACGGGGAACCCTACGATTTCGTCTCGCGGTACTTCGCCCCGTGGGTGGGAATTGCGGAGGACCCGGTCACTGGGTCCAGCCACACCGTCTTGGGTCCATACTGGGCGGCTGTGTTGAAGAAGAGCACGCTTTACGGTAGGTCATCTACTTGCCGAACGTATTCTTGCATAATATCGGAATTGTTGTTTAATTTACCTATTTTACAGCGAGGCAATGTAGCAGACGAGGCGGGGACTTGCTGTTAACCGTTCTACCTGCTGGCGGTCGGATGGAGATTGCCGGACACAGCAAGATTGTCATGAGCGGCCAGTTCACTTTGTGAAAGGATACTCGAATCGGACCACTCGAATCGGACCACTCGAGTCGAACCACACGAATCGGACCACTCGAGTCGAACCACTCGAGTCGGACCACTCGAGTCGGACCACTCGAGTCGAACCACACGAGTCGGACCACACGAGTCGGACCACTCGAGTCGGACTACTCGAGTCGGACCACTCGAGTCGAACCACTCGAGTCGGACCACTCGAGTCGCACCACTCGAGTCGCACCACACGCGACGGACATGTCCAAAATGCTAATGAAAATAGATCGATATTCTAATTTGAGTATTTTTGCTACTAGCCTTTTTTTCATTGATGCGTTTTTGCACCAATTTCTATTTATCTAATAATTATCTAGTAATTCCAGCATGATCACGGTTCCATGTTACCCAGCCATTTTGATCGGTTCACGGGAGGGTGTTCTTTGCATGTTTATATCTTGGTCTCGCTCAATCTCGTCTGCCCTATCGTTTCGTGCTCACATCGTGAGATAAGCGATCGCAAAAAACGCGCACCGCATTCAGACATGAATGAAGACCTCACTTTTTTCTCTTCACTACTGTTACTACAAAAAAATCATTCGTCGGATCATTTCTATATTCTGTACGAAGCACCGGAATTTGCAAGATTGAGTCTGATACATGAAACGGCTCACATTGGCCGGAAGTCTGTTGGCCCTTCTGGTACGCTTACTTTACCATATCTCATTCCAATTGCAATTCCCGGATTCCAATTGCGTGGAGTTTCCTTACCATATTACACCAACCTGTTGAAATCACAGGAAAAGAAATGCATTGTATACAAGCCTTATTTTTTAAGGTATATTTTTAGGTATATTTTTGGGTACATTTTTTGGTATATTTTTAGGTATATTTTTAGGTATATTTTTGGGTATATTTTTAGGTATATTTTTGGGTACATTTTTATATTGCTTAAATAATGTCTTTGAACCTAAACGAAATCTTGTCTAAATTTAAATTCGGGAGCAAAGAAAAGCCACATTCTTAGCATTTGAATTATAAATTTTAAAGAAAATGCCGTAATATTGAAAGTAAATTCTGTGATTGTAAATTGTAAGAAATACACTTTTAACTATTGATTTCTAATTTTGTGATTTGAAATAAAATACAAGCATCGTTTGTTTGAGATCAAAAGCTGCGTTTTGAGCCATTTAAGATAGCTTCTAATACCAGGCAAACGCTTTGGGTTGAATCACTACTTGGGTTGAATCGGTCGGGTGGCGGAGGGCGCCACGAGTGTAAATTGTAAACAACACACATGCAGCAATACACACACCGCCTGCGGCGCCCTCCGCCACCCGACCGATTCAACCCAAGTAGTGATTCAACCCATAGCGTTTGCCTGGTATATATTATAAAAGCGATAGTTTGACAGGTACCAACCTGACGCCAAATGGCCGGGCATTGTTCAGGTCGATTACTTTCCGGAAATCTTTCGCGCCACTAATGTAGACACCACCTTCATCAATCAGCTCATCACCCGCGACACCTGCTCCAAAGCATACAAAGTATGATGACCAACTTCAACTCTTTGGGCGTTTCTTGTATTCAATTTTCCCTTTTGTTAGGGAACACACCTTCCTTTTATTGTTGTTTTTTTGTTCCTATCTTTGTTAAACGTTAAACGTCAGGGAGCTCAGTTGCGGGTGCTCTGCGAGGATGACGACATTTTAGCCAACGACCTCATCAATGAATGGGAGTGCCCGATCACCGGTGCAGCTACCGGCTCCGCGGAGAACCTTCCCGTGTGGTCCGCCACCACTGAATGCTTGCCGCGGTTCAACCCTGGCCGTTCCGGTCTTTTCGGCCTTGGTAGTAAGAATTCCATCAGGTACTGCGATCGCTACACCTCCTTATCGTAAACCCAATCGCATTGACTCACAAATGGTTTTTTTTGCTCTGCAGTTTGACCTTCCGTAGCAGAGTCTTCCTCATCGCAAAGTCCAGTTTCAACGAGACCGCTGAACGGTCGACAGCTCGGCCTACTAGCACTGTTCCCGGTGAGAAGTTGTTATTTAATCCTGATCGCGCATCCAATTAGCCTCCAGCACTGTGGATCAGTCGAAGCGAGCAACCAATCAACCAATCATTGTAGTAACCACTCACCGTGCTCATTTCTGTGAGCAACTATAGGACAAACCACGCCCAGTCGGACTAGCACCACGCTAGGCTCTATTGCACCAGTAGTGATGCCCAGCACTTCCACTTCTACAACAGCAGCGTCGCCTGCAACCGTGGACCCGGTAACGGAAGAACCTACTACAGTTGAGGTAGTAACAAAGAGACGACCACACCGACAACCACTACGACCGTCGTTAAAACTGAACCCACTACTACCACTGCTATTAACCGGGCTACCACCACCGCAGCACCGTCCAGGAATAAGGATAACAAGAAAAGCTGCACCGGAAGTGCTTGCCCGGACCCTTCCAATCTCGTCGTCGTCGGTGAATGGAGAGCGAGTAGCGACGACGACGCCGTCGAGCTCCCCGTTGCCAGCAACGGACGGAACTGCCTGAAACTGTGCCTGCAGTCCAAGCACGACTGCGGCTTCGTGTCGTTCGAGCATGAGACGAAGAAGTGCCTCGGGTTCAGCCGACAAGCGCAGCCGCAGCTGACGCGAAACGCCTTCCATTCCATTCTTACCTTGACGGATAAGACCTTGGTCCGTCTGGAGGACGGTGTGACGTATAGCGGAGAGAACTTGCTGGTCGGTTCGGGGAGGCTGGAGTCGGTGTTTCATCCGGAGACCTGCCGGTCCCTGTGTCTGGTGCTACCGCGCTGCAATATCGCCGAGGTGGGAGGGTTTGACTGGTGGTTGAAGACTTCCGCGGAGCTGCAGCCGTCTGCCCGAGTTCCGGGGCGTACTACTTTTATCGCCTAAGGACTGCCGGCTCGGAATGGAAGAAGATAATTCCGCAAACAACTTCGAGAATCGTCATCTTAATTATTAAATGTGTGTGGTTTTTTGGACATGCGGAAGCGGCTCTGTCAGAGTTGAAACAGGAAGCCGTCGACCTGATCCTTGATGGTAATACTTGGCAGACCTTTCTCACTTCCTCACTTTCTCACTCAGAGACAGGCGCGCAGAGGCCCACGGATAAGAGTGGAGAATGATCATTTTCCTCAGTGGCAAAGATGGGGCAATGTTTTATCAAAACTTCGTTTAGTCTAACTGTCGATTCGTTCGGCTTAATGTAACATCACTCAATCAACGGAACGAGAGCCTGCACGACGCCGTTACTTACGATGCCGGACCGAAAAGGGCAAGGCAGAGCTGTGTCATTCGCACCTGAAGATAGATTGATTGATTGGTCCCCTGGCGTTGTGCACGAACAATGAGATCATCCGTTTTCTGACTCGAAATATTACTTCACTAGAATTTTGACTCATTCGTTTTGCGTGCAAATCCACTATTATTTCAAAAAGTCTTCCACACGCGATGATCGAATTTTTGTCTTCCCCTCACTCTCTTCCCCTCACTCTCTTCGTATGGGATAGCACTTTCTGCACAATGAAGTCGAGCGGAAGCACCTTCTTTGGCGACATGCAAAGCACAACAAAAATTGTCTCAAGAATGGCTTGATTACACTGTAACGAGTGCGAAAATTGACTTGTGTCCGATGCATGGTCCGACACAAAAACGGATATCCGATGCATGATCCGACACAACTTATTTGATGCATTTTCGCACGAGTGTAACGAGTACTGCATTCTTGATCTGTCATCTCCATCCGTTTTCCATCCCTTCATTTTCTGCCCCTTTACAAATTAATATAAAAAAATGACAACTCTTCGGAGAAGTCTCCCTCAGTGCGAGTTTATCAAGCAGCGGAAGAATCTCCTTCGGATTTGCGGGTAAGTGAGTGGGAGATTGTGAGATTGAAGATTTTTTTCAAAAGAATTTGTCAACGGGAGGCGTTTTCACTGGACTTTGAATTCCGGAAGCTCACACATTTTGAGTTGTTGCTGATGCGTAAAAGCACCGTGATAAATTAATTTTAAGGAAAGTTTAAACTCAACTCTGAGAGAACTCTTGAAGAGATGATAGGATATGGCGCAGGATGCAATTTGTAAAATGAAGAGGCACGGTAAACATTACGTTGAATAGTGTTGATTGATCGGTTGATTGGATGAAAAGAGGCACGGTAAACATTACGTTGAATAGTCTCGATTGATCGGTTGATTGGATGAAAAGAGCCACGGTAAACATTACGTTGAATAGTGTCGATTGATCGGTTGATTGGATAAAAAGAGGCACGGTAAACATTACGTTGAATAGTCTTGATTGATCGGTTGATTGGATGAAACGACATATTGCATTGGACGTGTTAGGTTGATTGGTAGATCCAATTGGAAATGTTGTTTCAATATAAAATGGCTCTCTACATATCTTTTCCCTGCCTGCCTGCTGATTTTAAGCATTAATAGTATTCCAGGACAGTTTAAATCTCACGGAATCTTGTTTTATGTCTCTACGCGGGCTTGTACTTCCCCTGGCATCTAAATGACGTGGAACACTTCCGTAATTTTGTCGTTTCGTTAATCACTTGGGTCAATGGATTGATTGATGATTTGGCTCAAATCAGTAACACGGAATTTCCTTCCGCAGAATGGCCCTCAAGAGCGTGGTGGATAAATTCTGCTTCAACGGCGTGCTGGACGACACCGACCCTGACGTGCGCAACCTATTGGTCATTCTGGAAAACGTCCTGATGCATCGCTGCAAACAGAAAGGTACGTCCGACGTAATCAGTATTACTGTAGCTGTAGCTCAAATCTGCAAATGACCACTGGTAAAATATGACTTTAGGGACAGTATTCAAATTTTGTTAATTTTGATCATTTCTGACCTAAAACAACTTTGGAAATCGATTGGCATCAGCCGAATTGTGATCGGAGGTCAGGGGGCGGAGCTACAGCGTTTTGATTGGTCGTTTGACCACATCACCCTGACTAAGATAGATTTGACCATTTCCGACCCAAAACAATATTCTGAACCGATTTTAATTAGGGGCCATTCACATATTACGTAATAAAAAAAATGGGCTTTTTCGACCACCCACCTACCCTCCTATGATGACGTAATATGTTAATGACCCCTAAGCCGAATTTCCATCGAACGTCAGGGGCAAAGCTACAGCGTTCTGATTGGTCGTTTGACTATAATACCCTGACTAAGATAGATTTGACCATTTCCGACCCAAAACAATATTCTGAACCGATTGTAATAAGCCGAATTTCGATCGAACGTCAGGGGCCGAAGCTGCAGCGTTCTGATTATATTTCACTGGTATTCCTCTTGCTGTAGGACCCTCGTCGTGGTTCAGTGACGAAGTGACCTCCTACTGGCCCTGCATCGTCGCGTCCTGCTCAAAAGTCCGTCGAAGTTGCGTCCCGATAGTGACGGGAATGGGCGGCCGGCATTTAACTGGATTGGCTATGGTATGAATTTTTTAATTTTTTATGGCAAAAATAAAATTAGTCCACTACATTGTAATTACTTGTTCTATGAAATAACAATTAGTTACTCGTATGTGGGCGTGGTCGTGGAATGGGCCACCCTGGAATCAGAACTTCAAGGCAGGTTTTGACTATCACCAAGGTCTTAAACGTAAACTAAACTAAACTAAAGATAGTAATCGATAATCCCGGTGGAACGCGTATCAGATGTGAAGAAAAATTGTGAGAATATGTTTAAAAATGAAATAATTGGACGGTTGGGAAAAGCTCCCTGTAGAGGTCGCTGGCTATGCAGTGACTTATCTGTTGTCGATTAATTTGTGACAGAGCGCCCCCTGCCACCCGGTGGCCCATTCCAGGGTAGGGAAAGTCAAGTGACCCATTCCAGAGCCCTTCCCTCGTACTGGGGATTTTTTATTTTATTCTTGCAACTTCGCTATTTGGTTTACTACTAGTCGAAGCTAGCTTACCATAAAAATATAAATAAAACTCAGTTAAATCTTTGATAGTTAACAATTGGCAGACTTAGTTGAGCTTATTAGTTTAGTTTAGAGTTGTCATTTCTATTGCTTAATTTATTATGAATAATTTCCGGTGGGATATTGAACTGCGAACCAAGTGAAGAATGTGTCTCTTTTGTGTAGGGACGGATCTTCCTGCAGATGGCATTGATGGAGCGTCGTCTGTCTGAGTATCTCTCCGAGCTGGTGGGACCAGAATCGACGGATCTCCTACGGAAGGCGTACGAGCCGGAAGCGTTTTTGCTCAAGGATGAAGGTGCCGCGCTGCCGCATATGTGCCTGGGATTGAACGCGATCGATTTCAGGTACCTGGTGTTGGCTTGGAATTATCTTCCATCTTCACTGACTGTTCCATGCGCGCACTGTACAGCGAGTTCCTGCTTGATGTTTATTTTGGTTTCGTTGTAGCTTCTGTCCGAAGGGGGAGAACCTCGACTATCAATACATTCCTTGTATCGATTTCACGCCCTACCTGGACTTCACGCCCTGGTAAGATGGTCTCTGAAAGATCCTCCTCGCGGCGGCGTGACATGAAGATCTCTCCGAGCCAGCAAAACATCCTGCTCGGAATGCGCTTTCATGTTTTCCTTCTCTCGATTGCAGCGCTCAAGCGGAGCTGGACGATGAACACGAGCAAGCTGTCCTGAGCGGCGCCGCCATGCCGAGCACGCCGACGGAAGATTCGCCGGATGAGAACTGGAGGGCGAAATTCCAGGCTCTTTACGTCAAATACAGGGAACTTGGCCAGCAAAAGGTGAGAGTTCTCTCCATCAGTCTCCTCTTCTTCCCGTCTTACGACTGAGCGAGTGCTGAACGACACGTGACATGGAGACGGCATTACATTTTGCCTGAATATCTTCCCCACCAGAGTTACGCGGAGGACATGCTCACACTGAAGCAGGCACGGATCGAGAAACTGGAGTTCGACCTGGCGGCCATGCAAGGAGATTCGGAGACGACTAAAGCCCTCCACGGGAAGGAGATCAATCAGCTCCAGCTCGTGGTCGCGGAACTGCAGGCCGAATTGTACGATTCCGAACTGAACATTTTGTACGACTGTCCCATGCGCGCCGTGTTCTTCTATTACGGCCTTTTCTAGGCAGTCCGTCGGACGGGACCGGAGCACGAGCGATCGGCGCGGCCTGGAGCTCTTCCTGACTGGCCTCTCGCGCAACGGCAAGTTCCACGAAGCGATCGCTCTCAAAAATATGCCCGACGAGCCGGAAGAGCAGGAACGCAGCTTGTCGTTCGTGACGGTCGACGGTGTCAGCCTGGACGATGAGTTTGAACGTTCGCCTTACGGGAGTGCGATGAACGGCAGTGCTGAGGGTGGAATGGATGCCTTGGAACGGGTCATGACCGGCGGAGTGCCGCCTGATCATTACGCGGCTGATGGCAACAGCCTTCAGCCGCTGACCGGCTCAATCACTCAGCCTGATGATGATCAGCAATAATCCTGATACTAATTTGCTTTTTATCCTGTTACGAAATTTTTGACATTTTTATCTGTGTATTTCCACACTGGTTTTTTGTTATATTTTTTACATTTTTTTTTGCAAGTGATACATGCGTCGTTGCTCGTTTTGCAATCACGACCAATCTCATATCTTACTTGGGGAGTTATTCAAGCGCCAGATTCAGAATCACTTGGGCATGTTTTTTTTATTAAGACCCGTTTCAGTGATGAAGATAAAAAATTATTTCACCGTCATAGACGGGCGAATTTATTTTTGGTGAAACTTCAAAGTTGGAAACCAAAGTTGGTTCCACTGCATTTACCGCTGGTGCAATCAGTTGATTGCTTGATTTAAAGCTTTCGCTTTTGGTTGATTATTGATTGACTGGCCTTGTTCGACGTTAGAACTTGATTCGGCACTTGGACAACTCCCCAAGTTAGTTTAATTCTACGAGTTCATGACCTTCTTTGCTGTTTGTATAACCGAAGTAACCGAATCTCGCTGTAAGGTAACCGAACAGTTGATTACTTCCGTGATTACTGATATAGTAGTGAGCAAGTAGTAATACTATATGACTCGCAGCCTTCTCTCTTAAGTAAATAATCTCCTTCTGGAAATGTTTGCTCCCGCATATTGCATCTGTCTGCTTTGCATTCTTCATGGCTCATGATTTTTCATATGCGAAGCAAGAATCATACTAGTAATAGTTCCGCCCATTCATTTTGTATTCGCTCTGTAATTACACATACACCTTTGTCGGGCTATAAAAACTCCTCTTTACGAGTGAAAAAGTACGTTTTTTCTTAACGTTAATCAGACGACTCCGAATGGAAATTGAATAGTGTGGGCGTGGCATAATTGTTAACATATCCATAATCAACCAATCAAGGCCTTGTTTTGTTATGTCAGCTTGATGAAAAGTTCCATTTCGAGGGCCGTGCTTCTTACCGTTCGAAACTACGTTGAGTATGTCTGGATCGGATCGCAATGTCAGGGTCGTCTTCCGATGGCCCTGTCAGATACTCGACCTTCTCCGCTTGTGGACCCCGTACTGCCCGAAGCACGACACAGCGTTCACATGGAATCTCCCGCGGTTCGCCCTCTTCATCCTGATCGGCTTCTCCGCGACCGAATGCCTCTTTTCCATGCTGGAAACCGTTAACATTCTTACCGACCAGGACGGGAAGACTCACACCTCCAGCAGCACGATCGTGGCCGTCTTCTCCACCCTTCCGCACAACTTCCTCAGTTTCCGCGGGCTCCTCACGCTGCTGGTCATGGCGCGATGTCAGCAGCAACGATGCCAGATGATCGACAGAGCCCACGACCTGGTGCGGATATGTATTCCGCAGTCGGATCACCGGGACCTCTACCGGAAGTGGTCACGGCACAGCCTGGTCCTGACCGTCTACTGCTTTGTGGGGTACTTTGGCTTCTTTCTCCTGAACTGGGCTCATAAACTGATGTTCTTGAAGCTCCATCTAACCGACGGTTTGTTGGTCCCTCCCCTGGACGTCCCCATGCCTGCCTGGTGTGCCATCCTCATGCAGTTACTGCTGATTGGGGTACCGTATTACTTGTCCAAGCTCGTGCTGGTCAACATGATCACCTTCGCGATGATCTTGAAGGACGCGGCGGTGGCGTTGAACGAACGGCTGGAGCAGCTGGTGAGACCGATTTTTGCGTTGAGGTCCTCCCTGTCGGTGATTGACTCAGACGGGGATAGCTGCAGAGAACTTGACGGGATCTTAGGGGAGCTCTCTGAGCTGATGGTGCATCGAGCTCTTCACTTCAAATTTGTCTCTGCATGGAACCGCGAGTTTGGATCGTTTCTGCTCACGTTCTACATCATGGATGTGGCCGTTGCGGCGGGAATTCTGCCGGTCTTATTGGTGGGCTCGGAACCGTCGCGGTTGCTGGTCACCTCCAAGATGATCGGGTTTCTGGTTATGCTGACCTTTGCCACGGCCCTCTATGTACCGCTGTTGTTGGCGTCCGAGCAGGTAACAATACCGTAGCATCATATTCAAGGCTGTTTTAATACTCTTTTTAACATACAAATAAGGCTACAGCTATTTTAACCCTCCCTTGTAGTGAGTGGGGCCCAATAGCACCCCGGCTATTTTACCCCTCCCTGAATACATCCAATAGCACCCTGGCTATTTCACCCTTCCCATGCTGTCTGTTTGTCCGTCTGTTCGTGCGTTGTCCGTCCGTCCGTCCGTCTCCGTCGTCTGTCCATCGCCGTCGTTCGTCATCCGCTATCCCTTCAGCCGTTGCTCGTTGTTCGATCATCTGTTCGATAACGGACGGACGATCAATAGACGGACAACGGACAGACTGACGGACGGGCGGACGGGCAAAATGAGATGGGTAAAATAGCAGGGGCGCGATTTGGATCCCTGGTGATGTATAAAGAGAGGGGTAAACAGCCAGTCTACTATTGGGCCCTTGGGAGGGGTAAAATAGCCGAGGTTCTATTGGGCCCCACATAGGGGAAGGGGGGTAATATAGCCACACCGTACATACGCTACCTATAAAAGGTTATTGAAATACCGTCATACCGAAAATCGTGTTCCACGGTCAGAGGAGAAACGAGTCTTTAGGTCAGCGTGGACTGTCAGGTAATAAGCGCTTTAACATGATCATATTAACTAACATGTATCATAGCTCCTCCCAGTGCCATCAAACGGTAAATCTGTTGACATAGATTGATTATGAGCTGTGCAAGTAATATGCAGTATACGTACCCGGTACAGAAGCTTCCGTAGTTAAGAATGTGATAGCGAAAGTTTCTAGCCAGACCATGTACGTACCATACCTTTTGATTGCTAACAAGGTGTATAGTAATCAGAATTGAATTTTCTATTAGCGTCATTCAGTAGGATATTGATATGTCCCCTTAGACATTCTCGTGATTTACTTCAGGCCGCTATTACAACTGCGAAGCTCTACAAGCTCGAAGTAGCAGCTCGACAGGTGGAATCCGCATCTGACCACCAGGTTCGTGCCGTACCAGTCTGACCATTCTATTGCAAAATGTCTCTTTCAAGTAGTACCAGCCTTTCTAGGACTCAAAGCAGCTTGTAATTCTCCTCGCCGATTTCAAAGACATCACAATAACCTCACCGTTACACTTCTGCGGATCGAAATTCTTCAATATCAATCGGAAGATGCTCACTACGGTAAGGTGACCGGTAGCTTGATACAAGCTCCTTCGAGACTACTCTGCACTTAGCTCATCGTTACTTGTCTAAAGCTCATGCAGTCTCCCAATAACGTGTTTCAGACATGCACAGCGCTGCTTTCATTCGGAGTTATCTTGCTGGAGTTCTACTACCATCTCATTCGATATGAAGAGCGAAGTACACCGCGCCAGCTGTACGCGGAAGCCTTTCTTAATAACGCAACAACACCTTAAACTTACTCCCTAATGATCAACCATCACAGTAACGCAAGATTAAATCCGTGGTCCGAGAGTAACCTGATGAAAAACAGGACTTTCACTTCAGTTGAAGTGTTTCAACGCAACGGAACGCTGTCTTGTGCGTGTGTTTCGCAGGCCGGGGTACGCACCCCGCGAAAGATCGTACCGATCTTGCTACAAGACGGTCCAGAAGTACCCCGTACCCCGACGGTAGTCGCAAGACGAAGTATAAATAGGCCTTAAGACCATGTAGGAGTCAAACCAATACAATCATCGGCGGGTTGATCACAATGCATCTACAGTGTGCTCAACTCAATCACTAGATAGATTGTCTGCAGTCATAACAATTAGCATAAAATGGTTCCTTGAAAGATCAAACTAACGCAAGATTTCATCACAGAGTAAAGTAACGGAAAAGAAGGTATTCCTCCCAGAGTAATATAACACTGTACAACGTACATGATTGACAAACAAACCCAAGAGCTGAAACAACACAACCGACTACTGCATAACGCAATCTTGTCCCGGGTTGATCACAACGGGTCCATCGGCAGCGGCTCCCGCTAGTCCACCCTGCAACTGCACATTCCCCCCACCCAGCAGGTTGCCCATCATCACCGACCACGGGTCGGCGTGCATGCGTCGTTGGTTGTCCAACGTGGCACGATCGACATTGCGAACGGCGGTGCCCACGGCCCCCTCCTCGCTGTCAGCGGGCTGTCTTCCTCGCGTTGCCTCCGAGGATTTCGCTTCTTCCTTCTCCTCAGCGTCACGGTCGACCGGTTGCGGGGCCCAAATTCGGATGTGTTCGTCGATGCCGCTGGTCGCAATCAGGCAGGTGGCGGGATGCGCCTGGAGGCAGTTGACTATGGCAGAGTCCCCGCGGATCACCTTGACTAGGTTGGTCGACTCGCGATCCCAGATGAAGAACTTGCCGTCATCGGAACCGGCCATGATGAACTGCATGTGGCGGAGCATAAGGAATCATCAGTGATTACGACATAATCTGTGTGCAAATTTTCACACGGTCAAACGAACCTGCCCACGGTCGCCGATGAAGTTGGCCTCCTTGATGTCGGTGGTGGTGTTGCAGTGGCCGACGAAGCGGCGCTCGTAGTCGACCGCGTCGCTGCGCCATCGGCTTTCCTGCTCCGTAAATGAGGTTGAGTCGTGGATGGTGGTTGAGGTGGATTTTGGTCGTGCTGATTTGGTGGCACTGGCGAGGTCTTGCTCCAGTTTTAGAAAGGAAGGACTGCTAAGCTGATTGCTGCAAAAGGGAGCCAGAAGTTAAGCGGGAACGTACGGCGTAGTTTGAAGCAACCAGACAGTACGGACCAATGAACATTCAGACATGCAGACACCTAGTCAGACAGACAAACAGACAGACAAACAAACGGACAGACAGACAGACAAACAAACGGACAGACAGACAGACAAACAAACGGACAGACAGACAGACAAACAAATGGACAGACAGACAGACAAACAGACAGACTAATAAACAGGCAGACAGACAGATAGACAGACAGACAGACAGAAAACGATTTGATACTGAGTACATCGAAACCATCAAGGTCATACAAACTGCACAGTTTACAATTCGAGTTTGTGCCATTCGAGTCGCATCCCTCGTACAGTACCAGTGCAATTACAACGTACGTACTCTTCAAGACCGCTTTGCTGTTCCCTAAAGTACTCCAGCCAATACTTGGCTTCCTTGACACGACGAAGTTGTAGAAGTCCCTTGATTAGCCGGAATTGTGCCTTATCGCTGGTGGGATTGAGCAGGTGTGCCCTGTAGGCGTCCAGTACAGCTTGGTACGAATCTACAACATCAAGGTAGATCAGAAACAACAGGTTTATGAAAAAATCATGCCCGAAACTGGAACATACCGCCATCCCAATTGCGACACATCAGAGCAGCTGACCGGTTTGCGTACAGTACGCTGGCTTGCGGACAGTACTGGATAGCCCGGTCATAGGTGTATACCGCATGGGGAAAGGCCTTCTTGTGGTAGAACGTGTTGGCGGTGTCCTTCAACGCCTGAGCCGGGCCGCTCAACACTGTGACGTTCTTCCAATGATGGGAGGACGCGGGTTGGACATTGAAACTCTTGCCCACTCTGTCCTGAGAATTCACGTCAAAGAGGTAGACCTGTTCACCGCCGATGTTTGAGAGAATATACGCCCCATCGGCGGAAAAGCGAACGTCTGTCACGGAGAAGGTTTTCCACTGTGCGCGAGCCTCGGCTTCGCGCATCGGAAGGTGCCCCGGAACAAAGTAACGCACGCAGCCCGCGGGGAGAACAAGGTCGTCGGCGATGTATCCAGTGTTGTGGCGACGCATAAATCCGTTTGCTAGGGGCGGTTCATGTCGCCTGGAAAAGTCACCCACCAGTAAGTACACAGACTCGCGAGCGAGTACCGGTAAGATGCCATACAAATAGCCAGACAAATATAGAAACAGAAAAATGGAGGAATAAAAAGAGAGGCATGGGTACACAAACAAATGGGCAAGCAGGCAGACAGACAGATTAAGCGACAGACACACAATCAGACACTGACAGACGGGCAGACAGACAGACAGACAGACAAACAGCCAGACAGGCAGGCAGACAGACACAAAGCCAGACATACCATCAGACACTGATAGACAGAGACAAACAGACAGACGAACATAGATACAGACAGACAGACAGACAAACAGACAGACAGACAGACAGACAGACAGACAGACAGACAGACAGACAGACAGACAGACAGGCATACAGACAGACAGATAGGTAGTCAAACTGACAGAAAATTCAAATGAAAACAATAGATAGGCAGAAAGTATCTGTGCGGAGACAGAAATTGCCGAAAACAAGCTTTACGCGAAAAACTCACGTTATTGTGGTCAAGCTCAATTTCCGTCGGTCATATAACCTTGTGAAGCAGTCCGTCGCTCCAAGTGCCAGCAATTCTGTTCGCACCGGATTGCAGGCAATGCTCTTGAGCTCCGGGGAGCTTGTATAGGGGTTGAGATTGATGAGGACATTGCGGCAGGAATGCTCATCGCAACGTTTCGGTTCCCGCAGATCATACTAAAATGAAAGTTTGGCATGTTAATTGTCTACAAAACTAGATTTCGAAAATTCCCATTTTCGAAGGGAACAATATGTCTATTGGATTGCACAATAGAGTACGAAACAGCACAGAAACAACCGGTTCTACCTGAATGACCAGACCGTCCTCGCCGGCGCTCCAAAAGAGGAAGGGAGAATCGGGAGCGGTGACCACTCGCTTGGCTCGATTCACGTGGCACGTGAAGATATACGTCGTCTCGGAGAAGTTCAAATCGTGCAAGCGCACTGTTCCGTCTGCGGAGCAGCTGATTATGAGATTATCCGAGGAGCAGGGAAGAAATTTAACCCTGAAGAGGAGAAAATACCCTGTTGTGAGAAATAAATTTGTAGTTCGCTCTTCCAAATCACAAACGATCGATTAATTAATTCATAAAAAAACCAGTCGGATAAATCATGCCATTTCACTTTGTGTAAGTATTCCTTAGTTATCTCAAAACACTTTCGAGAACGATTTTATCGAAATAATACAATCAATCAATCGATGCTTCAAACAATCAGTCTTTTAGTTCTACATTTTCAATGTACCGTATAATTTAAACAAACCTTTAACACCGGTTCATCTGAACGGATCACACATTTTATTTAAAAACCAACAAGTTACTGACACAATAATAATAGTTTCCGCCCAACGCACTACATGTAAAATCTAATCAGCAGTCAGCAATGAAACAAGCCAATCAAATCTCCAGCTAATCAAATCAATCAAACGAACTGGCTGACAGATCATTCAATCTAATCACATTCTGCTATAAAACGTTACCCTCAATACATCAATCAACCTAACCACATTCTGCTATAAAACGTTACCCTCAATACATCAATCAACATATCACTTTCTATTATAAAACGCTACCCTTCAATACATCAATCAACCGAACAGTTATCCAGTAATCCAACAAAACTAATTCCACTTCAAAGCACACCCAACAATCACCCTACCCGAAGATATTTCCCGTATGTCCCGTGGCCACCACATGCTGACACTTCCCGCGGTCATTCCAGACGCGCACTTTGCAGTCGTCCGAGCCGCTGGCAAGGAGAGTGCCCTCTTCATTCCAACTGATACAGTTGACGCAGCCTTCATGGCCCTTCAACTCGTACGCCAGTCCCAATCGGCCGATCAGATCCTCCGTGAACTGCTGCTGCTGGCGGAATTGATGCGGTGAGAGCAGGGAGAATTCCCGTTCCCATGCGAGGGAATGGGAGCCGCGGGCACCGAACGGCCCGAACGGCGTGCGAGGGGAATTCCAAATGTCCCTTTCCAATGTCATGGTGGGAAGAATGATAGTCGAAAATGAGAACACTCGTTTGTGGGGAATTTTTCTTTCAGCACTGCGGGTGAAATTAAAAATTTGAAAACAATTGCTTGTTTTGTTTTCGGGACTTTACGCAGATCGATTCGTAGATTCGTAGATTCGTAGATTCGTAGATTCGTAGATTCGTAGATTCGTACCAAAGAGTATAAACACACG